>JAQFVV010012414.1:3497416-3684916 GCA_028023455.1 Epiperipatus broadwayi
CAATATATATATATATAATTATTGTGTTATGTAAATGGTATATTTTATATTATATTATATGTAATATATATATATATATATATAGGATATATGAGCACAGACTTTCATATGAACCACCACTCTCCACTCTATCTCATAATACTGATATACTTGAACATATATATGTCAAAAAAATAAACAATCACCAATATATGTATTTCATGCTAACCAGCAATCATCAGTTGGTCCAAATTATCATCTCCACACATATAAGCAATAAGTGCTCAGATATATATTAAGATAGCCAATCTTTATACTTTAATGGACAGGCTTTAATTCACTCCACACTCCAACTGTTCAACCCTCCATCCAGTTAAAATTCTGATGATGGAACACTCAAAGCCTGTGTTTCAGTTATTACATAGTAGAGAGATCTGTTCATGTCTTGTATATGTATTAAATGGATTATGTCCAGTACAGTAGGGGTCAGATTAACTTTGGGTCAACATTAGTGTGACAAGAATATCAGCCTCAGGGTGGTCTTTGAGCATTCCATCATCAGATTTTCAATTGGATGAACAGTTGAAGAGTTGGAGTGTAGAGTGGATTGAAGCCTGTCCATTAAAGTATAAAGATTGGCTACCTTAATATATATCTGAGCACTTATTGCATATATGTGTGGAGATGATAATTTGGACCAACTGATGATTGCTGGTTAGCATGAAATACATGTACTGGTGATTGTTTATCTTTCTGAAATATATGTGTTCAAGTGGATCGGTGTTACGAGAAAGAATGGTGGTTCATGTGAAAGTCTGTGCTCATATATCCTATATACTACATATATTGATACAGGTATATAATAAGCCTGTGTTTCAGTTATATTGCATGATTTATTTAAATATATGAACAGGGAGCATAATGGATTAAACTTCTTTTCATTTTTGGTGATATATATGTACACCCACACAAACATGTTGTCAACATGCATATTTGTATACTACCATGGTGATCATAATTAAAATCTAAAATTATATATTTTTTATTTATTTGTTGTATTTATATTATTATATAGTTATAAGTAACTTAAACCTGTCTTGTTTTTGTACTTGTTATCTCCATATTTAATAATATAGTGCTGATTGTATTTTGTTTCTTATTTTTAATAAATTATAATTTATTAACAATATTTTCAGAATGTTTTATTTAAATTAATTATTGTTGATTAATATTTATTTTTTATCTTTTTTATCAGAAAAAACTATTTTCCTCACAGATTGATTAATATTTTTTTTGTAATCTTTTGAGCTACAAGTAAAAGTAAATATTCTTTTGTTTCTATTCTTTCATGTCTTATACTAATGATTTATTTCAACAAGTTATATTATATTTCCTATGAATAATTTATAAAATTATCAATAAAATTTAATTTTAAACCAATAGTTTTCATATCCTAAATATTACGAAAAGATATAAAAATAATGCTTTTGTAAATTATTGAAATTATTAATTTTTACTTTTTCAATGGTTATGACTATAATGTTTTATTATTTTTTCCATTAGTATTTATTTTTTGGCAACATATAACACATTTATATATTGGTAAAACTGAATTTATTGTGACAATTGTGTTTTAAACAAATTCTGTAAAAAATCAATATAATGATTTTGATAAAATTAAAGTAAAACATAAGTTCAAAAATAATTATTTTTTTTGATTCAATAAAAAAGCAAAATCTTTTAATTAAAATAAAATAATAAAAAAATGAAAAAGATATTAACACTAAATCTATTTGTGTGATATTAATTAATTTTTATTTTATTAATTTTCTGTTGAAAATAAATATATTCAAATAAAAATTAAATGTATCTATTGTAAAAATATATTTATTGACATAATAAAATTTGTACAGATGAATGCTAAATACACTTTGCTAATGTTGGCTAAAATCTATTGCTGGTATTGGCTTCTTCTATCAAGTCTGATGTGGTAATGTGGATGTCCTAGGTCTGGTAGATGTATGGCAGGGTCATTAACTGCACTAACAGGTTGATGTATAAGTAAGTAGCATTCCATTTTGTTGGTATTGTCCACCACTTTTGAGGTTGGCTCTATAATGCTGACATATCAGAACTGGTAACCATGTGGTGTGGAATCATTGCCTCTCTAGCAGGATCTGGCATGATGTGTCATAGACTACTTCATGTACTATACACTATAATGTTGATAAATAAGGTCCAATATTCATGTAGAGTCCATGGGCCATACTAGCAGATTCCATGTATTTGTAAATAATAATCTAGAAGATAATATCTTGTTTTTGTTCTGAAGAACTTTAAGATTATCAAAAAATATAGCAGTGAGGTCTGGTGCTGGTTGTATAAACTTTGTCCTGCATCTTAGTACCAAAGCGCATATGTCATGAAGGTAGATAACCTAATAACCATAAAGTCTCCAGAAGAGAGACAACCTCAGATGTCCAGGATTTTATCCACTGCTATAATGCAGTGTTGAGAGATGATACATCTAATACAGTTATAGCCTGGACATATATTTATCAGATGATTAAAAGTCTCATCTCCTCTAGAGCAGGCATGACAGATTGGGTCTATTTTATTTATAAACTGCTTGAAGTGTATGAATGTATTAGTTGACATGGAGCCCATATTAACCTTGATCAGATAATCCAAAAGTTTGGGCTCCAGTTGCAGAGATTTAAATATTGTGGTCATTCTATGATTGCTGCACTCTAGGTGAGTACACATGGCTGTATTTTCAGAATTCAGCAGGTGATGTGCCTGCCAGATGCTAATTTTATTATTAAACCCTGCTGTTGAGTGCCCGATGTATAGAAATTGTTGCTTAATAATGGTGTCAAGCCTGATTTCTTTACTGGGGAGGCCTGTCAGTAGGTATTACAGTCTCTATGATAGCTGATAGAGAGAATTTTTTTCTGATGTTTACCAAAAGTGAATGACCTTTTTGGAAATTAATTGCCTGTATTGAATGGAGACCCATACTATTCTGTCTCCTGTGAAACTGAAGTCTGCAGATGCTAATTGCAGTGGTCCCTCATCTCCACAAGAGCTGACCCCAGAGCCTCTGAATTTGTAAGCTGAATGATTTGGTAACTGTGATTATTGGCAAATAGTAATTTATGCTTGCCATGATCTTTATATTAATCAGAGCAATCTTCCCCTGTAGAGACAGGTATGTCCTTGGAAGTGAATGAACCACCTTGGTAGCATTGTTTATGATGGATTTTTGTAGGCAGACAGACATAGCAGTCTGTGACTTGAAGATAGGGAACCCCAGAAAACTCTGAGGTTCTGCTAAAAAATCAGATAGTATTTTCCTACTGGTGTTGATGCACCAGGATGACAACTTGTGAGGATTGGTGGATAACTTGTAATGTTGAGTATAATTGGTAATGATGGAGTGAAGGGTCTTCAGATGTTTATTAGAAGAGATGATCAAAGTATGTCATCCATGTATGTGAAAACCTTGATGTATTTCTTGAGCCAGGGCAAATATACCCCTGGAAGTCCATCTAGCTCTTTAATCAGCAGGTCAATGTACTTTATGAATAATAGACCACTCAATGGTGATCCTTGTGGTATGGATCTTGAAGGGGCACATCTGTCTGAGTAATGCCCATTTATGGAAATATGTATGTGCCTATTATTCAGGAGATTGTCCAATATCTGAATTATCTGCTGTAATATGTCCAACTGAGACAGCAAATCAAGAAGAATGTTGACATCTATGGTATCAAAGGCATTGGACACATCCAGTAGAACTGCTACAGGCCTGGATTTCCTGTTAGATTGAATGTGATCAAGCAGTATTTTCATCTCACTGATTGCAGTCAGTGTAGATAATCCCTTCCTTGCATATTGAGAGACTGATATATCCTGTAGTGTGGCATCCTGAACTTTTTTTTTTACTATACCCTCCATAACCTTGAACAGAATAACAAAAAAATATTAAGAAACAAATATTTAGTAATTTAACAGAGAAAAAAAATCAACAAGTAAACATTTGGTATGTAAAATTATTTTCCTTTTTTGATATCAGTAAAAGCTTACATTACATAATGCAGAATTGTATTTTTTCTCACCAGTGAAAAGTTATACTTGCTAATTGTATTTTTTTTTTTGGAACATCAATAGCAGAGTCATCTAAGAATTTTAGTTAAAATTAAAATAATATATTAAATACATTCTACCCATGAAATTACTCAAAGTACTTCTTAAATTTAATTTTTTACCATCATAGAAAAACCTAGCCTGGTCACAACATAAAAAGTTAGGTTTATAAAACTATTTTTTGATATATTAAAGTAAACCTTTAAAAAAAAAGATAAATATTAATCATTTGCCATTACTGATTTTCAGTTGATTAATTTTCTGCTAAAAAATATATTTAAATTTTAAGAAATCTCATACTCATTACAAAAACAAATATTTAATAATTTTATAAGAAAATAATGATGTAAATAAATAATGTGTAACTTATTTTTCTTATTTATGATGTCAACAAAATTCTATAATGGGCAAGAGTAAATTTGTACTTTCTTTTTATAGAAATTGAATACAATATTTTATTTTATTTCTTATAGAGAATTGATAATTTTAAACACATAAATACTTTATTTATAATTAAAATCATAATCAATTAAAGTAGTTCTGCTCCTTAGAATGAACTTAAGACATTTTTATTTTAAATTTAGCAATATAATTTGTTATTGCTCCAGGAGAGTTGTCATTAAAATTTATCTCAAATTGTTTTAAAAGTAAGCAAAATACTTTTCTATTTTGAAATATCATCATTATTATATAAAATTGTGTAATCAAATGATATACTAGGACTGTAGTATTATTGTTTAGATTTATACATTATCTTCAGTATAATAAAACTAGATCAAAAGTTATCAGTTTAACCATTGACTCTATTGACTTTGAAGTCAAATTCATTTTACTTTTCCAGATGAATATTTTTTTTTTAATGAAATCATTAACAATATTATTGTTACTGGAGAATTAATGAATATTCCATTTTAGTTAATCCATTAATAAAATGACATTCATTTACAAAATGTTTCCCCAAAAATTCTAGGCTTCACTATCTAAATAATTTTAAAAATCCAATTAACAAATATTAATACTTAGTCAGATCATAATGATGAAATACTATAAGTAATAATGATGCAAAAGATTATAAAATTTTTAAGGAGCCTAAACATAAAAATGATTAGTTTACACTTAATATTTATAGTAAAATACAATGGCTATCATGTCTCCTTCAACCATTATTGTTTTGTGACAAAATGGACTAAAGCAAAGAAGGTTAAAAATTTGGAGAACATTTAGTTTAAGCAATGTAATAGATTTTCAAGTGATTTTTTTATATTTGATGAGCAATTTGAATTTAGAAAAAGTAGAGGCTACAGATATAAAATATAATACTTATTACCTATTATTGAGAGATAATAATAATAAAAAAGTTATTATTTGTTTAATCGATTTTGAAAAACAAAAATATCCACAAAGTAAATTGCTATATAAAGTTAAGTAAAGAGAATGGGGGTATCATCCTTTTCCTTATCAAAATCTCTGTCATGTGTTAAGCCCTGATCGCTCTTAAGACCGCTGTTTAACATCTGATTGGCTATCTGAGAAACAACAGTAGGTACATGTGAAAGACTAGCAACGTTTCGATTCATTACTAATTTACTTTGTTTAATATTTTTTAAATAAAAAATATCAGAATAAACTTTATAAAAGTGTTGAGATATATAAATTAAAATTAGATGTTATATTTAATGATAATTTCATTAAAGAGATATATGTTGGAATGAATGTGAAACACTATTATAATTTATATATTTCTTATATATGATATACACAGGGTTATCCAAAAACAACCAGAATTTTATAATAAAAAAATGTTTATTTATTTTTAAGTTTTATAAATTTAATCTCTTTCAAATTACTATCCATTTGCAGCAATTCCTCAATCTGATTGCACTACAGTGTCAGTAAGTAAATATTTATTAATTTATTTATTAGACAAATATTTACCCTAGAAATTAAATTAAATAAAAATTTTATTGACTAATAAATATTCAAAAATATTTTTTGTTTATATATAAGAGAAGCTTTAGCTGTCAGAATATATAAACATGAAATAAATTATGCTTAAAATAAATGACATAAGAATGAAGCTTCAATTAACTTAAAAAAATCATTATTATCAAAAACATTAATTTCTAAATGTTATAAAATAAGATTTTTAAAATCAATTAATTTTCCAATTTTACTTTTCATATTTATTCATTGATGTTTTAATTTAAAACTGTGATATGAGAAGTTGATTTCAATGAAAAATTTATTTATCATGATGCATTTTTTAATTTCTGGATATTTCACATTTTAAAAATAATATATATACATATTCTTTTTTTATTTAGTATTGTTATTTGTTGTTACTATAGTAATAGAATTTTATATATGGAAACTTTTGTTGAACTAGTCTTTCAATCTAGTTATAGTGCATGCCATATAAAAGCATTTACTATAAAATATATTTATCTTTATTTATAATAATAATTGTTTTGAGAGGAAGGTAATCCTAGTTTTTAAATAAAAGTTATTGTTGTTGTTGTTGTTATTATTATTATTATTATTATTATTATTATTATTATTATTATTATTATTATTATTATTATTATTATTATTGGTAGTTTTTCATTTTTTCTCATTTAAACTATTGTTTTGAGAGGAAGGCCATCCTATTTTTAAATAAAAGTTTTAATTGGAGGCAAGTAATTGTAATAGTATGAATGTCAAGAACTATTCATTATTTGCTACTCTAGAGCCATCTATTCTTAGATTTAGCAATCAATGGAAAGTTGATATAAGGCTATAATGTTTATATTCACAGAGCATTCTCTTGTTTTTGATTTTGTCAATAAAGAATAAGATTTAAAGCAGGAACATTTATATGCTATCGTACTCTATGCAATTAAAACTAATCATCTACACTGAACAAAAAACATTGTAAACCCAAGTCAACTTGCTTGTATAGCTATATAGATCCAACAGAAAGTCATTTTTTATATATTAGAAATATCTTAGTTTTTACCAATGGTAAGATGCTTGTATTCTTTAACTAAGAAATGTAATATTAGCAAGTAAATCATATCATGTTTTTTCTTTGGCTCATTCATAATCTCCCATGATCAGTTCTATTTATTTTGAGTCACCTATTGCAATCATATTGGTTTGATTTTAAAATCTTGATTGTTTTGTCTTAGTTCAAGCTATTATGTTGAATGGTATAAAGTAAATAATGTGGTTTCTAGGGAATTCAACACATTAGTTCTAGCTTAGAATTCTATTTACCACTTCAGAAAATAAACCAAAAATTAGTTTGGAGATGGAACTTTATATCATTATGCCATTTAATATCCATTGATTATGCAAGCTCATAATTAGTACTTCTAGAGTAAGGTGAAATAACTACTCTTGAATACATGAAAATAAGTATATGAGAAAGGAATGTGGTAAAAATTGCTAATACTCTATTACATTGAGTAGTAATCTCTATCTGTCTATGAACAAATCTTAGCCTAATTAAATAGTATTATAGTGAAAAGCATAATAGAAATAAAGTCATTGCAGCATTGATATTTATAATTTAATTTCATTCACTGCTGAAGGGAATTTGCTAGAAAATAGTCTGAAAATTAGTTTAACATTTGATATAGATTTTATTTACAGAGATATGAATCGCCAAATAGTTATATGTCAGGAAGTCATGTGATATGTCAGTGCAAAATAGATACATTGAGCATTGATCCAGTATATGATGCAATCACTAATATAATATCCATTGATAATTCAGATTTATACATAATTTATAGTGAAGTGAGGTTTTATGGAATACTAATATCAATGTAGACTTTAACTAACAGTGAGGAATGCTACATTATTTAATATAGAGTGAACTTGTTTGGAGAAAAAAAATTAAAAATTAATGATTTTAACATAATTTTAACATTAGTTGTGTTTTTAATTGATTGGTAATTAAATGTAATATTTGTTTTTAATTGTCAATTAGGTTATGCCTTGCATGCTTTGGCATGGTAATAGAATGACAGATTGTGAATTCAAAGTTCATAGATTGTAGTTTAAGCTGAGACACCTCCAATGCTCAAACTTTGTTCGAACTAACAAACAATAAACAATTCTATCAATTATATTTTGATTAGAAATAAAATTTATTTGCTTATTGATACCAAAATGTTTGATAATTGATGATACTTTAAATTTTTTTGAGATACTGATAAATACAGATGCCCATTGCGATAGCGGGTCTATACTAAAATTGCTATTTGTAATCTGATAGAAAGCTTTTGAGATTGGCTATATTGATTTAACAATTTTTTTATCGTTTATGTGGATATGTATGATGAAATTGTTTACGAAGATTATTTTATTTGCAATCTATTGTTTGTTAGCTTCATAATAGACTTTTAAGTAAAAAGGGGGAAAAACGTTATACTTTTTATATTTCTAAAACAATTAGATTTTGACTATGCACAATATATGTAATTTATATATTTTTTCCATTAGAATTTAAATTACACAAGAGATCAGATAACTCAAAAATTGTAAAAAAAAATATTACCCTAATATCTTGAACTAATCGATAAAAGGATAACAGTTTTTAATATATATTTTAAAGTATAAATAAATAAAACAGAAAAAAAGACAATTATGATATTGTATTTTTTATTTTAAAAGTCTTTTTTTTTTTTTTTTGCATTGTATTCACTTCTCTGTGGAATATATAAAATTGAAAATATTTACAAATTATTAATTTTAGAACATCTAGATTTTGTATTTGTAAATACAACCTTTCTTTTTTCTTTTCCTTTTTTCCCATTTAACTATTATACACGTCATACAGCAACAACAAAATCCAGAAATATGTTTTGTCTTATATTCATGTTGACAAACTAAAAATGATGAAAATCAACAATGTCTATAACTAACTATTAGTTAAACATTTAATATAATGTCGTGCACTAACAGCGTTGCTTAAATTTATATATGTGTAGAGATATGTGTTAACATGTGTGCACATTATAATTAATATATTTCATTTATAAATATATATTTATTATATCGCACACACATACATATATATAAATGTTTGAGTATAGTTATTAAAAATATATATGTACATACAATATGTTCAAACTTATATTAATGCTAAATAATAATTTAGTCTACAGAAAAAAACAATAACATTATTTTTAGATTGTGTGTGTGATTTAAATATAGCTCTTTAATAACTAAATTATAAATTAAATAATGTAAGCCGCCCCGACGGTTTAGCTTTACTCGTATATAAGTATACCATTTACTGACATACTTACACACAGAGTGTGGTTTATATATACTAACATAATTTAAAAACAGTTATAAGCATTATATCATCGATATTCGATCTATTAAAAAGTTATATTTACATCTATTAACTGAAGAATAATTTAATATTAAGAGATTGTTGAATATGAGTCTCAGCTTTGCCCTCTGAGTAGTTAAAGTGATTTTAGAATAGATTATAGTTTTCTTAAAATTATATTACTATATATAAAGCATGAACTGTATTTAAGTATGTAAGTAAATGGTATGCTTACTTACGATCAAAGCTAAAGTGTAGGTAGATTCATTCAACATTTTAACATTTACTGATACATAAATTTACATATAGTTCATTATGAGCATGGTTGTAAGTGCAAAATATTATTTTTTATAGCTGCATAATATAGTTACATAAAATGAAGAAGGAAAAAAATCTGTTTATAAAAATAAAAATATCTTATGTCACTATATATAATGGTTTGGCTGCAGAAGGAAGTTTGCTATTAACTGAAAGGAGACCATTTGATTTCTCTTGGAGGCCTTAAAGAAACCGAGAAGGACAAATTCCTAATGTCCACTCCATACGTTCTTATCGTTGCAGCTGTTATTACTATGTGATTATTTATATAATATACAAATATGGATGGGCTACTCACCAACATGCATTAGACAGTGTAGTGAGTTTATTGGCTTTTTTACCTCTTAGTTTAAGATAAAGAAACACCATGGTCTTTCTTCTCAGTTGCCTGATAAGGCAGAATGAATGTTTGTGTGAATGATAAATATTTTTCCAATACATATCTACAATTATGTCAGACAAAAATAAATCATGGACCTTATTCCCAGGAGGCTGTAAAGTCACCAACCAAAGCAGTGGTTGGTAGCTGAAGGTGGAGGGTGATAAGAATCTCCTGATTGTGGACCAGACTGCCATTTGATGACAACTTTTTATTTAAATACTTACAACTGCAGATCACTTTCAAATGAAGGAAGATTGCAAGAATTAAAAGAAGAACTGTCTTATATTAAATGGGACATTATTGGACTTTGTGAAGTTAGAAGAAAAGGTGAAGAGACAATTGATTTAAAAAGTGGACATGTACTCTATTATAAAGGCACAAATATTGGAAATACAAATGGAGTAGGATTCATTATAAATAAAAAGTGGAAGAACAACATTGTGGAGATTTATGGTATATCAGACAGAGTAGCAAGATTAGTTATACAACTTAATAGCAGACACCAAATGCAGATAATTCAGGTTTATGCCTCAACAAGTTGTCATAGTGATGAAGTAGTAGAAGATTTTTATATAGATGTACAAAAAGCTTTTGATCAGAGTAAGTAACATTTTAAAATTGTTATAGGAGACTTTAATGCTAGAATTGGTAAACAAATGAAAGATGAAAGTGCTGTAAGTAATTTTGGTTATGGTAATAGAAATGAGAGAGGACATAGACTTGTGGAGTTTACAGAAAAATATAAACTTTATATTATGAATTATTTTTCTGAGAAATATGTTAAAAGGAAATGGACATGGAAGCATCCAAATGAAGGTACAGCAGAATTGGATTATATTTTGACTAACAGAAAATACATATTTCAATATTGTAATGTTCTTAATAAATTTAATATAGGAAGTGATCATTGATTAGTATGATGTAAGATAAGTGTTAATGCAAAACTAGAGAGACAAAAATTATTAAGACAAACAATATTTACCATTGACATTCCTAATCTTCAGAAACATTCTAATGAATTTAAATTAGAACCTACAAATTGGTTTCAAATATTAGTAGATTTTGAACATGATTCAGATTTGAATGAAATTAATATGAAAATAACTGATACAATTTTAAAAACTGCAACAAATCTAGCTGGTAAAAAAAAACAGCAATTGACCAATAAAATTTCTACTGAGACTACAGAATTTATGAAAAAAAGAAGGAATACGAAGATATACAAAAATGATGCATTAAAAAGGATTGAATATCTCGAATTTTGTAAAATGGTGTGGAAAAAAGTTGAAAATGATATAAGAAAATATAACTGTGAGCTAGCAAGGAAAGCAATAGAAGAGAATAAAAGTCTCAAGAATGTAAAACAACATTTTGCTATTGGCAGGAAATTTATATCTGCAATAAGAAAAAAAGATGGAATTATTACTAAAAAAACAGATAACATCATGAAAAAGGTAGAAGACTTTTACCAAGAATTATATAGTTATAAATAACAAATACCTTCTATATCTATGTATGAATAAAAGAAAGGTTCCAGGTAATTATGTAATTATCATTGATATATTAAAAGAAGCAGGTGAAGAAATAGAATTTTTTTTAGCAAAGTTATTTACCAAATGCCTAAATGATAAAGATGTACCAGATGATTGCAAGAATGCAGTAATAATATTAATATTTAAAAAAGGTGATAAAGAAGATATTAGAAATTATAGACTTATCAGCCTTTTATCAGTTTTATACAAAAATTTTACCAAGATAATTACAACTCGTCTACAGAGAACATTGGATTTTCACCAACCAAGAGAACAAGTTGGATTTAAAAGTGATTTTAGTACAATGGATCATACCCAGGTATTGAGAGAAGTTATAGAAAGGATAAATGAATATGAGTTGCCATTATGTTTTGGATTTGTAGATTATGAAAAGGCATTTGATTCTATAAACATTTCTTCAGTGATTAAAGCATTGGATCGTCAAGATATAGATCCAGGATATTGTCATATTTTAAAGAATATTGATAAAAATGCAACAGCAACAATTAGAGTACATAATGATAATGGGAAAGTCAACATTGAGATGGGTGTAAGACAAGGTGATTCCATACTTCCAAAACTTTTTACAGCAATGCTGCAAGAAGTATTTTGTGGATTAAAATGGGAAACTAAAGGAGTGAAAGTAATTGGAGATTATTTAAGTCATTTAGACTTTGCAGATGATGTAGTTGTTTTTGCAAATAATGCTTCAGAGCTGCAGGAAATGTTGCTGGAGTTATCAGATGAAAGTAGGAAAGTAGGACTAAAGATAAATGTTAAAAAGACTAAAGTAATGTTTAATCAATTTGCTCAAAATATGAAAATAAAGATTGATTATGATGAATTAAAAGAAATTAACAGTTACAAATACCTTGTTCAGATTATTAATACAGATGGAAACATGATGGATGAAATTAATCATAGAATTAAACTTGGTTGGAGTGCTTTTGGTAGAAATAACTTGATACTAAAAGGAAATATGCCTATGTGTTTGAAAAGGAAGATTTTTAACAAATGTGTTTTACCAGTTCTTACTTATGGATCTGAGACATGGACAATTAATAGAAGAGCAATACAGAGACTTCGGACCACTCAAAGGAGCATGGAGAGATGCATGTTGGGAGTAGCAAGAAGAGATCAAAAACACAATGTATAGGCAAGAGAACAAACAGGTATTACTGACCTCATTGAAAAAATTAAAAGACAAGTGGAGTTGGGCTGGACATTTTTCTAGAAGAAATGATAATAGATGGACAATTGAAATCTGAAAAGGGATTCCAAGAGATGTAAAAGACCCAGAAAAAGACCACATGTGAGATGGATGGATGAAATAAGAAAGTGTGCACGGGTGATGTGGAGAAGAGACGCTAGTGATCGAAGAGACCTTCATCCTGCAGTGGATTGATAATGGTTGATGATGATAATGATGTTGATGATGATATAATGGTTTGTAAATAATAAACTATTTTTGTTGCATAAATTTGGTTTATCTTTTTATTTATAGATAATAATATAAAAAACAACACAACATAATGGATTGCACTTATTACAATTTTATGATAAATTTATATCGATATGAAAGGTTTGTTCTTTAATGGAGAAAGCTGTCAAGTGAAAAGTAATTCTTGTTTTGAGTATGTGAAGTTTGATAGGGAAAAATGCCTTTTCCTTTTCTAATATTTGAGGTAATAAAAGTTTATATTATATAGCTTTAGAAAAAAGTGAAATTGTAGTACAAATCTATTTCATAAGATTTATTTTTAAGAAAATTTTCTGTTTTTTTCTTTTTAAATATATAATTATTGTTCTCACTATTAGTAATTTTTTCAAATATTTTTTTTAAAATTATAACGGAAATTTTATGCCGTTATTGTTTTAATATGATTTTTAATTTTTTCTTGACAAATTCTATGCTATCAACGAGTAGCATTGCCATTTAAACAATTACTGGATAACATTTAAATGTTTTGTGTAATGATACTTATTTTGTAATTGTATCAGTGAAAGAATTTATTCGAATAATATCAAGTCTTGAGAATAACCTTTTTTTTTATTTCAAAATCTCAGGATTTAAACGTGTATTCTGGAAAAAATAAGTTACTGTTATTTTAGCTAATATAAAAAGTATGCTCTTATTTATTTCCTTAAACTAAATTTAGAATTTTTTCATTGTTTCATCTTTTTACTATTTTTAAAGTTAATTTCAATAATTGTATTAAAAATAGTTTATTTTACTCATAAATTTTATTCTGTCCGACTGGTTATATGCTTGAACACAGAAAGTTAATATTTTTTCAATCAGTTTTGAAAAAATCTAAGAGGATGTACTATATTTTAATTTTTGGATGCTGATATAATAATACAGAAGAGTATTTTATTGATGAAATATTCCAATAAAATCATAATGCTCATATAATTTAAATGTTGATTACAGATATGAAGACATACCTGAAAGATAATCAAAGATGAAATTGCAGAATTCTATGTTATAGAAAATAGTCATTCTTATTCATATTTTATTTGTAAAGCAGAAAAAAATTCTAAATGTTTTACTTTTTGTTTGAATGTTGATTTTGTTCCAGACATGTTTTTAATTAATAAGTATAATTTATTAGAATAATTTAAATTTATATTGTGACGGTAAAAAGTAAGACATACCAAGTCAATGAAATGAATAATGGTTTTTGTTTTATTTATACATAATATTTAAATACATGTATATTGTCTATACTAAACTTAATGTAATTATAAAGGACTTAATTAAACTCAGACTTTCAAACTTCCCACAGCTATCCAATCCATTTTATACAACTGATACACATGACCACATACATATGAAAAATATAAATGATCTTCAATGTCCATATTTTGTGCTGAACTGGCACTCATAATTTACACAAGTTCACAATCTCCCACACATATATACAATCATTGCTCAGTTTATATTAAGATAGCAAATCTTCAAACATTAATGACCAAGCTTCAATCTTCAAGTCCCTTATAATTACCTTAAGTTTCACATAGACAATATACATGTATTTAAATATTACATATTTAACCAGTATTCTGCCCATTTCTCTTCTGTGTAATGAAATGGACATATTAAGGTCTTATGTGTGAGGGTCAAACTGACTTAAGCTCAACATGGTTATGACAATAATATTGACATCATCAAAGACCTTGAGCATTTTAGCCTCGGATTTTCAATGATATGGATGGCTGAAGTGTAGGAGAGTGGAGAAGATTTGAGGCTTGCTTATTAAAATTTGAAGATTTTCTATTTTAATATAAACTGAGTAGTGATTATACATATGTGTGGTAGATGGTGATCAGGACCAACTTATGATTGCTGGTTCAGCATGAAATATGTATATTGGAGATCTTTTCACATGTATGTGGTCATGTGTATCCATTGTATAAAATAGTTGGATAGCTGTAGAAAGATTGAAAGTGAGTTCAAGTCCCTTATATATATAATTTCTAATCTTAAATATGAACAGATCGAAACAAGTCTTGAATAGAACAATTCACAAAATTTATTGTACTTGTCATATCAATGTTTTTTACTGATGAAATTAAATTGTAATAAAATCATATAAAATGTCTGCTTATTTAATTATAATATATTATTATTTTATAATGATATGTTAAATGTTGAAAATATAAACAAGATTCTATAGCAAAACTAAATGTGGAAGAAAAGAAATTCTAATTTTTTATTTAGATTCAGCATTAACATAGTATATTCAAAATACATATCAATATATTTGGAACACGAGTGTTGTTCATTGGATAATTATTTGAAAATAAATAGTGTACTTAACTTTTGGTACATTGTGCCCATTAATCTTACTTACTAGTTGACATCCATAACCATCATATAATATTACTGCAATTTTAAAACCAAAAAATCCAGAATAACCCTAGACAGCAAACAGAAAATGATAATGTTTAAAATCAAATAAGAAAAAAAAATAGTAATAAGACTTTAAAAAAAAGTTATTGATATCAAATTATATAAAATAATTAGGAAATTGCTCTCCAGTGAATACATAGATTGTCTGAAATTTGAAATATTAATTTAACTTTTTTTATATTTAAAAAAAAATGAGAATAAAAAATCAAAATCAAAAGTATTTATCCATATTTATCAAATATTCCTAATCCCCGCTTTGACGTTCCTTCTTTTAAAAATAGTATTCTATTTTTTCGTGATACATATTTATGAGAAATAATAAAATATTTTTTTATATATCTTTGATTAAATGGCATTTCTGTCATGCAATTTTTATAATAAACATATGACAGTCAAGATCAGTAACTCATATATATATATAAAATTAAAATATATATATATAAGTTCCTTATCTCACGGTGTTTAAAACATCTACTTGCATGCTTATGATCTAGACTCGCCTAAAATATAAACATATTTTTAATCAAGTGTTAAATTTTTTTAGACTATTATTTTAGATATTTAGATATTAACCAACATCATTAGCTATTTCATTATTGGTCAGTAAATGAGTCTTAAGTAAATGATAAAGTATCGAAAATAAACTATAATCTTCACTATTCTTAATTTGATTGACTTGGTATTATTATTCCTTTACTATCTTCCTATAAAGAAATGATTTGACTATTATTATTAGGCTGCCATTAAGGTTTTATAGCAAAATACAAGGGTTTACATTTAAAGATAAATAAGTAATAATTATAATATTAACAATCTGGCTCCCTTCAATTAATTAAACAAAAAAAAAAACATTATTATTAGGTTTTGAAAATAGTTTATTATAAAACGATCTAAAAGCATCTAAATTTAAATATAATTTTAAAAACTATTTTTATTATATTATATGACTACTAAGTCTCTTTGCTGTATATCTTGTTCAGTTTTATTTCGAATCAGGTGAAAGCCTATTCCTCCCAAGACGAAGGTCTGGAGTCATTCAAAAGCTCTCAATTTTATTAACTGAGCAAGTTCTCCGTATTGCAAAAGTTAATTTCATTTGATGGCCATTTTGTGGCAGGTTCCTAGTTCTTTTATCAAAATTATGCCAATTAGAATGGAGAACAGACCTACTTGATGGCGATTGTGAGCGTTTCTTAAAGACACTGATGTGTTATTTCATTAGCTTATTACTATATGATGAGAAAGAGATTAACTGAACAATGAAGGAAAGAATTAAATTTGAAAAATTAGGATCGCTTTAATCTTTGCCGGTGACGTCATCACCCGCACTTTATTATAATAATCGGGATGGCATGGATAAATCTAATAGAATCCTATTATTAGTTCTTATACTTTTTTATAGTCATAAGGGAAGTTGTTAGATATAATCTTAATAACATTATGATAATAATAAATTTTTAAGTGATTTTTATGGGAAAAAATATATTTAAAGGAAGAAAAAAAACTTGAATTTTATTATATATAAAAAGTGTGTATTCGCACTTATAATTTTTTTAAATTAATGATTATTTTGCTATGTGTGTATCAATACTTATATAAATTTACATATGTGTCTATAATTTATACATACTAATTTCACTCACACAGACACACAATATCTGGTTATGTATGTCATTCTTTGCAAATATACGTCTAAGCATGTGTTATATTTGTCAGGAAATAGTAATCAAGATTCACATTTGTAAATTAAAGGAGTGAATTTAAGATAATTTGGTAATTAGAAAACAAACTGAAGTTAGCCCAAGAAAATAAGCCGCATACGAACAAGAAGCATTCACCTTTATCAATCCCTATCACTCTTTTTTCTTAAATATTATCGTCATCATCTTCATCATTTAGTAATATCCTACTGTAAGATCAATGGCACTTTATAGACATCTGTCAAAAATCTTTTAATTAACGATTCTTATTTTATCTGTGCACTTCCAATCATTTTTTGTTTTTTTTGTTTTCTACTTTCAGCACTATCATCATTTATTTATTTTAAATTGTTACCATTATACCAATAATACTAGTTTGATAAAATACAGTATATTTATTTGATATGTTTATTTTATTTTAAATAACTTTTTTTTTCTTGTGTCAAAGCATCGGCCGGGAAGCAAACCCGTAAACCCGGGACAACTGCTTGTTAGGCAGCTGTGCTGACCACTCGACCACCAACGCTTGACAATTTTAATAACTTTCAATCATTATTTGAGTTTTAATTCAAAGTTTAGCTTGCACCTAGGACTAGAAACTACAATTAAAAGAAGCTTTATATATAAACTTGTAGCTGAAGGTTTCTAAATAGACATCTCAGGACTTGAATGAATTACTGAGTTTAATCTGTCGCCTTTATTTCAAACATCCCATGATCTGTTTTACAACTAAGTATACTATTATTATTTCTTTATGAAACTTTTTTTTCTTAACCTATATTTTATTTAGGAGATATATACCAAGTTATTTTAAGACTTTTATAAGCAATTATACATTTGATTTATCCTAAAGTTAATACCTATTCTAAGCTTCAATAATTCGTCAGCATTAAGTAGTAGAATTTAAATAAATCTTCATGTTAATTTTGACCATGGGATACTATCCAAACCGTTGTAACTCTTCCTCAATCCTCTCTACAGTAAAGAAAATTGATACTGCAATCACATAATTGTACCGACTCATAGTACCATTATCTAGATTTGTAATCTAAATTTTGCTAATGATTATAATTACATAAATTAGTTTTTATTTTATTCCTAAATGGCAGAAGTAACTGCTAGATGTGAGCAGCTCTAAAGCGCAAGGACGGAAGTAAAAAATCTGGCATTAATTTTTTACACTATATTAATGGCAGACAAATGATTTTTTTTAGATCTAAAGATGTCTTCTTTAATTCAAAGACATTCTGTTATTTTAAAAAAAATATTTTTAATTATAAATATAAAATATACATTTTATTTTTTATAATTTATATTATGTTATTTGAGATGTTGTAAACACACATGGTAGGAAACATGAATATGTTTTACTTGATGATAGTGAAGACAAAAGGATACATTTTAAAAACATCATTAAGTTTTTCTTAAAATAGTATCATAGTTTTTACTTCAGAACATGATTATATTAATAAATATGTTAAATATAATTTTATTTTCCTATAAATGCTATTCAAACTGAGACCATATACAAAAAAATTTAATCACTCATGGTTAAACCTCATTTTACTTATGTTAATCATCTATAAAACATATAAATCTTTTAGAGCAATTGATCTGAGGGTGGAGCAAAATGAAAGAGACAATGAATATTGACTCTGACGTTTATGTAAACAAATACGCTTGTTTGGAGGTCTTGGTAAAGCTCCATCTATTGATCATTAATACAAGCGATAGCAGGTTTTTACGTATATAAAACTTGTTTTGTTTTTCATAAATGTACCTTTAAAGTTTTCTTGCAATGATATAGATTGCAGAAGCTTTGATTATGTGGAGAAACTGAACTGATATCAGACCCACATAGCTATCTAGTTTGATAGGCTGAGTTTGAAGACATTTAGGTGTCTAAAAAATTCATGCTTGCAAACTGATAGAAATGTTTTGCATAAACGCTTGGAGTTAATATTTAGGTCTAGTTTCTAACTCCTATCCCTTCACTGATGAGAGCAAATCAGCTTGAAATCAGATGATCTGAGGGTGGAGCAAAATGAAAGAGACAGTGAATATTGACTCTGACGTTTATGTAAACAAATATGCTTCTTTGGAGGTCTTGGTAAAGCTCCATCTATTGATCATTAATACAAGCGATAGCAGGTTTTTACGTATATAAAACTTGTTTTGTTTTTCATATATATATATTACTTGAAAACTGTATAATATAAGTTTGAATAAGCAATCATCTCACACTAGTGGTCTTTTTCAATTCCAAACTAATTTTTTATTATCATTATCATTGGTTATAAATTAGAGTATCCGGTAAATATAAAATCATGACTACAGTAATGATACTAGATATTTTCAGGAGTCCTATGAAATGTTATAAATCAAAAAGCAATCTTTATCCCTAGATAGGTGTAATGTCTATATGGGTATTATTCCAATATCAATTTAACCAAGGGCTTTTAGTGATCCATCATTGGTTTTTCAATGAAATGGATGGTTAAATTGTTGGAGGGGTAAGAAGATCAAATTCTGTCCATTAAAGATTAAGAAATTGCTATATTAATGTAAGCTGAGTGTGTATATATATGAGAGATTATGATTTGTTTCAACTGATGAGTGCTGGTTTTGCACAAAGAACATATATTGGGGATTATTGTATGAGATGGAGGATGAATATAGAGTGAGCATCCTAAGTTCAAATCCCTTTATTTACTATAATAAACATTCAGTATACAGAATAAATATGTTAAGTAAAGTATATATCAGTAAATGAGTATATGGATTAATATAATTTGGAGAATAGGACAATAAATGAATAATTCAAATAGTATGTTTAGCATAACTGTCTCCTTTAATTGCCTAATTGAAGACTTTTTTACTTACTCATTAAAGAATGATACAAATATCTTCAGCATTTGAATCTCCTAGTTTTCTACTGCACTAAACATTTCAGAGTAAATGATTAAGTTAATATCAGAAAGTTTATTTTGAATTTAATTTAAAAAGTTGCATTATGTATTAGCTACTGATCAATGTGTAAGTCAGAATAAAAATATTAGCAGATAATTACATATAATAAAAAAGAGAAAAAGTTGCGGTTCAACCTTATTTAGGATTTCATGACTCAATTATTATAAGATTTTAAACAATTTTCAGGTATTTTTTATTTATTTTTATTATTTAGAGCAATCCATTTTTATTATAGCATTGGGAAGAAATAGATGAAAAAATGGTATAAGGTATTGTTTGATCTATCATTTTCTTTACTGAAAGGGTCAATAATTGTTGGTTATTCTAAATTTGGTTGTATACATTTTATCATGCATTTAAAGTAATGAACACGCACCACACTCTGGAATATAATTTTATTTCTTCATAAATTTAACTACATATCTCACCTCTTCATTTAAAATACATAGCGATTCCAGTTCTGACATTTTTAGTGTTTGAATCAGATTTGAGTCATACACATTTTATCACAGATTCTTAGCTGTCAAAAGTACAGGGACCACCCCCACCCCCATATTATATTAAAAATCATATTATATTAGGATCATATTTTTATTTTCACACTCAGTGTATCCGTACACACCTGATAAACCTTATTTAATTTGAGACATTTTTATTTTACATAATAATAAAATATTAAATAATTGGTTTGTTTGTTTATAGTGTGACTTAGCAAAATAAATCCTAAACTTAATTTTATCTTTCAAAAAGACTTTATTGAATATAACAAGAAAAAGGTTACATTTATAACTATTTTACCACATACAGATGAATTGAAGTTAGTATAAATAGGTGAAAATTGTAATTGGGGGGTGGGGAACAAAGACAAAGGATATGCATGTGGTTTACAAATTTGAGTTTACATTTTTTTTAAAAATATATACACATCCAATTAGTTTTGTGCAATCGTAAGGCTGATAATTCTGTTTTTTATTAGTTTTTTTTTCCATCTATAATTTTGAGCACTGTTGTAATATAGACCAAGTGGTTGTGTACATCTTTTGGGATACAATTTTTTCATCCCTTAAGTGGAGCTGTTCCATTTTGTTCCAGAATGTATTTGAATGTCTTCTTGGATTATTGTTGTACATGAAGGAGAATCTTGTACACCATAGTGTAAATAATATAAAAGTACTTGCTCGAATATGTGGGTAGCTACCCTTAACAATTAATTGTAAAAGTGTTTGAATGTCACAATTTTTTTGTTTGTACAATGATGGTATGGATGAGTGAATATTATCAAATGCAGGGCAGGTAAAAAGAAAATGTTCTTGTGTCTCAGTTTCTCTATGACATAACCAGCATATGTCGTCTGTATTTATGTAATGCCTTTTATATCTACAAAAGTGTAATGTTGGCTGTGCTTCAGGATTTGATTTGAGTAGAAAATCATAATATTTGGGTTCTAGTGACCAGAATTTAAATTTTCAGGTTAGCTATCTATTGTTAATGTTTAAAATTGGTCTTTTATCATTTAGGGGAGAGAAAATTATCTGGTATACATCCCAATATTTAAATTTATCATGAGGTGGTGAATAAGTAATGTTTGGAATGTTAAGAATTAGTGTAAGCAAGGTTTTCCAATATCCACTGGCTGGTGGTGGTTTATCGGTTGGGGTAATCTTAAAAAACACTTTCATGTATGGAAATAAATAAACAAATGCAGAAATAAGATTTAATGTCTTTTGAATGTTAAAAATATGTATTGAATGTAGTCCTAAACCATTTTGTATTAGAGGAGCTTGAATACGTTTTAGTGAAACTGAAACAATCTTTTTTCCCTGCAGCAATTTTCTACATAATGAGTTTATTTTACTAGTAAAAGATTTAGTATATGTCAAGCCTTGGTGGTCGAGAGGTCAGCAATAGCTGCTTTACAAGCAGTTGTCCCAGGTTAGCAGGTTCGCTTCCCGGCTGATGCTATGACACATGAGAAAAAAAAAGATTTAGTGTATAGTATTACTGGAGAATAGTATGTGATTTGAGTAATAATTAATAGATTAAACAGGGATACTTTTGAATACAATGAAAGGTAAGATTTTGAAAGTGAATCAGCTGACAAAATTTCACGATTTACTCATTTCGTCATACATGTTTAGCTACATCATAATTAACTTAATGAATTCAAAATCGTTAAGATGCAACAACACAATCGTATCTAAATATAGGCATTGACTTAGAGCTAACGTTTACTATAATCAACATATTTTAAATTAAGAAATTTAAAATAACACGAATTTAAACTTTATTTTAAATAGTTAAAAATATATACTTCCCAATTTGTTAAAGTCTTCATTATTTAATTATGAACATACATGTTGCAGATTATTTTTTATATACTAGTTTTAGATGAAACGTTTTGTTTATTTATTAATTTAAAAAAAATGGTTAATTAAAGTAGGCTTTTTTTTAATAAGAATATTTTTATTGCATATTAAATACTGCAATATTATCAGAATATGCTTTGGATAGTTTAATTGCCAAACGTATATATAAATTATACAATATTTTTTATCAATTGTGCTAATAAAAATATTAAAAATAAGAAATGGATTTAAAGTGAATAATTTATAAATTCACACTCTCATTTCTAGACATTTAAGATTTGCTCATATAATTGTATTTGAGTTCAGAAATAAGACACCCACTCTCATTTCCTTAATGTCTCTATCTTGTGGCTGAGGGAAGAATATCCTTGCAGATTGAACACCACTGTTTAAAGGCACTTGTAAGGAAAGAATAAATTACTTTCTATACTTTGTTATAGTCTAAAACATAGCACTTGTAAATTATCAAATATTACCTAATTTAACATTGTTTATTATTGGCTGAAAATATATTTAAAATTTCACAAATGATAATATTAAATAAAAGAAATACATTTAAAGTGAATGATTTATAAATTTATGCTCTCATTTCTAGACACTTAACATTGCTTATATAATTACATTTGAGTTTGGAAATAAGATGGGTGTTTTCATTTGTTTAAAGTCTTTATCTTTTTTCCTCTTTTTTTCATGTGTCATAGCATTGGCCGGGAAGCAAACCTGCTAACCTGGGACAACTGCTTGTAAAGCCGCTATGCTGACCTCTTGACCACCATTGCTTGACAAAGTCTTTATCTTGTGGCAGAAGGAGAGTATCTTTGTAGATTGAGCACTACTGTTTAATGGCATTTGTGAGGAAAGAATGATTACTTTGTTACAAACTAAAGCACAATACAAGTAAAATTTATCAAATATTACAGTTGTACTAACATGATTATATAGATATATAAATTGAATTTATTGGTTTCATAAGAAAAATTAGCATCTTGTATATTATATTTATAAATATCTGTGATATTGATTCATTTCAAGTTTTTCTTAATTTTTTTTAATCAAAAATATATTTGACTATTCTTTGACATGTTTGGTTTGATGCAGTAGTAGAGTGTAAAACTGGAGAGCCTAAGGCCAATAACTGAATTGTAACTTCATGTGCTAAAAGATTTTATGAAGCTGAAAAATAATACCATTATTATTTATATTAATTTCATATAGTATGTTGCAATGATAGAAAAATGAATTATGGGCTTCATATTTCATAGACCATAGCTCTATTTTTCCATTTCTAGTTCTTGATGCTAAATGGTTTCTTGAATGATTAATCATTCTTCCTTTAAAAAAAAAGTAATTGAGTTTTTATTTTTATTTTGTGGGGTATAGTCCAGTTATGGAAAAGCAAACTTAAGAATTATATTATCTAGACTATTATTTTTATTTTGGTTATATGAGGTAATTGTTGTGTTCAAATTGCCATTTAGATGATAAAAAGTTTATATATCCTTCCAAAGCAACTTGCTATATTAATAATAATAAAATAATTAATACTATAATCTAAAATTGCCATGATGTAAAAAAATATTTACTTAATTTGATATTACTTCATTACTGATGTATTTATAGATAAGATGAATTGAATACAATAATGCCTACTTGACTTAGTAAGATTATACATGTTTCAAATATCTGGTGAATCTGCTTTATGGTTCTTATATGTTGTAAAACATTCTTCATTCCTGACAAGTTTTCTTTATTAAAGGAGCATGTTATATGTATATTACAATGATATTTACAATATAATCAGTTCAATTATCTTTTCAAAAAATAACTGATCTTGTTTTAGGTGGTTATGCATGATTCTCTACTGTTAATCTATAACCTTGAATAGATGTAAAACTTTATTAATATATATATATGATAAACAAAATGAGTTATAAATTTCGTAACTTGCTCATAGCTTGCATTTTATGATCACTAGATGGAGCTTTACCAATAGCCCACTATCAAGCTTTGTTTACATAAATGCTGAGAGAGATACAATTCAATATCTCTTTCATTGTCTCCAACCTTTAAATCATAGTTTTGAGCCAGTTGGCTTACATCAGTAAAGAGTAGGAAGACTAGAAACTAGATCTAAACACCAACTCTACAATCAGCATTTATGAAACACGTTTCTATTAGCTTGAAAGCATGAATTTTTCAGATACATAAATATCTTCAAATCCAGTCAAACAAACTAGATAGCTGGGTATGTTTTAAGATTTTTATCTCATTTGTTCAAAGAAATCTCCATATTGTCATCTGTTATATTGTAAAGTAATATATTAACAAACTTTTTCCATGCACACATAATGTAATACAATGTATTTTATTGAGACTGACTGCTTTAAATGTCCAATAGTTTTTCTTGGAGTTTTTTTTTTAAATTAACTATGAACCATATCTGATGATTAAGAAATAGTAGATGCTTGTGATTTTGTATTTTGAAGATGAATTTCATTTGTTACACCTATCCTTAAAACATTTCCCATTGATATTTGCCATGCTCTGATTTAACTTTTTCAGATAAGTGAGTTATACAATTATTATTAATGGCATATTTATGCAATTTTGGGGGTCCAAAATATAGCCATAATTATATTATTTCTAATATAAGTTAATTATAAATTTATTAAACGCACATTAATTACATAAGTAATATTTACTGAGGCTATCACCTCGAGAATATGCATGTAAACATGTGATAGTAGGGACCTCTACAGGTGTTTAACTACAAGCTTACGCTATGGAAAAAAAGTAGGTTGAAGTAAAGAAGGGTTCCCCTCTTTTCTTCCATAGCGTAAGCTTGTGGTTAAACACCTGTTGAGGTCCCTACTATCGCATGTTTACATGCATATTCTCAAGGTAATATAAGTTAAGCAAAAGATATGAAATTATATGCATTCTATAAATTTGAAGTTATTGGTTGTTCTTCATAGTATTACAGAGGGGCAGAATTTGGAGCTTAAGGTTCATAAATTTGACTCAATTCCGAACTACTAATGCTTGAACTTTTTATGACCTCCCAATTGTTAAATCCTTTGACTTTTGCTCTCATCAATGGATAGATGAAAATTGGTAAAGTAGCCAATTCCGGAGCTCAAAATTCCTGGCCATGGCCCACCTCTGTTACGTTTAGAGCTTGAACTTCTTATGAGCAATAAATTATTCAATAATTGTTAAATTATTGGCCCAAAATGTATTATTTTCATAGTTATGTTACTGTTTTATTATTTTCAGGATTGCTGTTCCATTTTATAATATTAATCATAATTTTTAGAAATATACAATAGTTTTTTTAATCTAATATGAATTGATGTATTTGTCTTTAATAATTTAATTTAAATTTTATAAATTGTTTTATCATTTATTTTATATTTATTTTTATTGTCATAATAAAAAAAAACATCTCATGAAGAATTAACTGATCATTTTTTTATTGTTTTAGTTATATCTGTATTGTTGAGTGGAAAAGAGAAAACATCAGCTGATGAAGACATTAAACTTAATTAATTTTTCAGCTAGACAAGATGAAACAAGTTTGATAAATTATGTTTAACTAACCATCACATATAAGAGTGCTATTATCTTGAAAATGTTTAGAATAAAAAAAAAATCAAATGTTTATTTACTAGATGGTCATGTCTTTTAGGAATACACAATGACACAATTATATTTTGACACAGGCACCTTTAGTTCATGAGTTCCCCACTTTACCATTGCACTAAAGATAGCTGAGCAAAGACTGTAATGGATAAATAGCTTATAATTCAATATCACATTATCATTCAATGACATTGAAAATTATATTAAAATGAAACTTTACATGCAATGTTTCAAGAATTAGTTGCAAAATAAAATGATATATATTTTTTGATACTAAGTATTTCTTTTAATAGCAAAGGGTTTTCATAGCATAAGAAACTGATCATGATCTTGCTAAAAATATATATTGAGATGATATTTTCTGCTACCTCATATATATATAAGTGTACATATATTTTATTTTAATAAAAATTGTCATAGTTATAAAAATATTTTGAAATAATAAATTATCTTGAAAAACAGCTTAAAGTATGTTTTTTTTATCTCGAAGAAATCAGGATTTCTTCAGTGGATTATCTTCGTTAATTTATTTAAATTAATTAGATCTCGAGATAAATTTTCATTAAAAGCATTTTTTTTTGTAATTCTTGGAAAAACTTGGTTGGGGGTAGAGAGATTTTCAATTAACTCTATTGTTGAAAATTGAGATACAAAAAGTGTTTGTAATTAAAAATATTGCTCTAATTTATCAGGATCAATAACTTTTTTGTTAATTAAAAATGCAGCAAAAATAAAAGGATAGAAATTATAAGTGAAAAATATACCTAAAAATAAACTGGAAAGTATGAATCATGTTCATTGAAAAACATGTAAATTGTGGAGTTTGCTTTTGCTTAAAAATCCAGAACTTTTACTTAAAAGTGTTATTAACCAGCACTATGAAAATGTTATCTGTCTAAATGACATCAAGAACTTTCCCTTTGGGGAAAATGTCTCACAGCTATATCTGGAGCCACCCATTGATTTTCAACTATGGAAAAGATGAATTCAGCAAGCTAGCTGATGATATGTCAACAGTCAGTGGACAAAAACAAAGGATTCACATCAGCAGTTCAGGATTGAAATAATTTAGAGACAGTATCAGCTTGGTGAAAGTAAAACAGCTAGTCGATCAGGATAAATATGAACTGTTACTTAAGGAACTTTTATTCTAATTAGAATGATAGCATTCTAGACTGCATTAACTGAATCAGTTGTACATTAAAAGTTTCAACAATAAAGTGTGGGATTTTTAATAGGGATTTTTCATGCTATTTTGATTGAATTAAGAAGAGGGTATGAAGTTATTTACTTGCTTTTATTCATTAAAATTATGTATAATTTTAATTCATTTTATTATGTTCAAAGTTTATACAGTTTAGAGTCCCAAAATGTTAACTGTTCAATCTTGAAAAATAAACAGAAGTCGGAGATAAAGATCAGTTAAGAATTCTACCCATAAGCAAACACCAGTAACTTATGTCAAAAGCAGGTGTATGTAAAGGATGCCCAATGGCTGTAAGCAAACAATGTACACTTATGCCATTCATTAATTATTAAATATAATTACTTAACATGTAATTTAAAGAGTTTGATTGGTAAACAATACTGCCCACTTTTATTAGTAAGTCACCTTAAAGTCCTCACCTATTTGGACAGCTCTCCATAATAAAATTGGGTCACTGTCATTCATAGTATTTATGCAATGCATGTTCCCTCAGAAAAAAGATATAAATGGTTAAATAATGGAACAGTAGTAAAATGATTATGAATGCAATTAAAATTTATGCTTGTATTTCTGTCTTAAATTTTGATCGAGTCAGTTCGAAGTGCTATACATGCTGAATTTGAAAGTAGTTAAGAATGTAAATGAGTATAATAAATATTTAAAACCATATTTATAAAAGCCTTTGATTTTAATTCAGTTATAATGTTAGCAACTATTGTGTCCAGTCATATGAACATAAGGTGAAATTAGTAGAGTCATTGTAAGATTACACCTTAAAATTTATTATGTGACTGCAATACATAAATAAATTAACATATAATTCTATAATTAAACCACTTCAAACAATTAAAACTCTCATTTTCCTCTTTTCTTTATAAAAACTTTATTTCTTGTGTGTGTGTGTGTATATATATATAATATATAAAGAGCCTGCTACTAGCTCTAAACAAGCTTAATTTTTTTTTTATGATAAATGCTACAAAAAAAAAAAAAAGCTTGTTTAGAGCTAGTAGCAGGCTCTTTATATATTACATATTAGTAATACAAGCTATATAGGTCATGTGATATATGACTGATTTTATTATATATATATATATAAATAAACATTACAAGCATAAAGCTAAACTAGTCAATATATAATTAAAATTACTCCAAATCCAAAATTCAACCAGACCAGCATTTGTGGGTAATGTTTAATATTATATATATTGTGTAGTTTTAGTAGTTTTTTACACTTGAGAAGTCTGCTTGTAGCAGTGAAACCTTTGGTAGTGTTTTAATATTATTTTTATGCTGGTCTGGTTGAATTTTGGATTTGGGGTAATTTTAATTATACATACATATATATATATCCACTTGTTCCAACGTTTCAACTATTTTTACTTTATAGTCATTTTCAAGGATCTAGAAAAAAACATATTACATTATAACAAACTCCACATAATAAAAACAAAAACAAAAAAACCTAAAAAATATAAAAAAAATATAAAAATATAAAAAACACAAAAAATATATAAACCCCATAAAAATTAAAATAAATAAAATACATTAAAATAAATTAAATTAAAACATAAAATATACACTACACTTACTTGCCTCCCTTCTCAAAAAACTTTCCCTTTTTAAATGACTATAAAGTAAAAATAGTTGAAACGGAATAAGTGGATATATATACAAGAAATAAAGTTTTTATAAAGAAAAGAGGAAAATGAGACTTTTAATTGTTTGAAGTGGTTTAATTATAGAATTATATGATTATATGTAATGTATATTTTGAAAAGAAAAAAAGGATGGAGTGGTGATTAGAGGGTTTTAAACAGAAGTAAATGGATTTGTCATAATAAGTAAACTTGTAAAGAAGTAAATAAATTAACACCGCAATCACGAAAGATTTTTCATGATCTAGTGCTAGCCTATATGCTTAGTGGTGCCCCCATATCAGTCACCATAATTTGAATAATCTTTATAATTTTGCAGACAGAATGATGATTTGTAGTGTCACAATATATACAAATAAAATGTCCGTTAATTATAAAACTATTGTAATAACAATAAAAATAATAAATACAATGATAATTAACTATTATATGTTAAATTAAGTAATTCTATAGATTATTATA
Organism: Epiperipatus broadwayi; assembly: GCA_028023455.1. Taxonomy (NCBI): domain Eukaryota; kingdom Metazoa; phylum Onychophora; class Udeonychophora; order Euonychophora; family Peripatidae; genus Epiperipatus; species Epiperipatus broadwayi. Next base: position 3,527,027 of record JAQFVV010012414.1, read on the forward strand.
ATGAATAATAGAAATGAGGAGATTATATCCATGTAATTAAAAATGACTTATAGCTTTTGATGTTAATTAATGTTAATTGCATTAATATTGATAGTTACAATGTAAAAATTTGTGATTATTGAAGAATATTATGTTTTGTCTAATTTTTTTTCAATTTTAGATGAGTAACAACCTCTAAGTATTGACTCTAGAGTAATTTTTTTTTCAGTTATTAATAATTTGTTCAATAATTATTATTGTGCCTTTAGAATATATATATATTGAAATTTGAAATGAGTTGATAATGATTATAAATATAATCAAAAATATTTCTCTATGATTTATTATTTATATTATATTACAAGTCGTTTGCCATTATTTTGGAATATATTTAAGTTTTGTTATTGTATTATTAATATTAGCAGACATTTTATTTTGTTTTATTGGTTAACATATATATATATATGTTGATATGAAGATTTTCACGGATTGCATATATAAAAGACATATTTTGAGGGTTCATCTGTGTTAAAAAAATTTTAAATATTGATATACCGACGTTTCGACTTGATCACACAAGTCATCCACTGGGCCAGTGGATGACTTGTGTGATCAAGTCAAAACACCATGTCTCAATATTTAAATTTTTTAACATGGATGAACCTGAAACATATGTCTTATATATATAAATAATTAAATAAAATAAAATATCCATTATAGATTAATTATTTTAAGAGACAACTTTGATAAATAGAAATAAGACATCCTTAATTAATAGACATTGTGTGAATGCTTAAATTAATGAACCTTGAGATTAGACAGGATAGTGTTGATTTCAATAACTTTAAATTTAAATGGATTTTAGGTGGAAAATGTTATAAAAATAACTGAAAGAACTGAATTTTATTATAATTATTTGTGAGATATATTATCACCATTATATATATATATATATATTGTAACCTTATGGTTGGGCTTGATGTTTCTCAAGTCATGCTTTATCAGTCTATTAGCTAAATTTTTTTATTTGATCAACAATAATCTTAATTATTAAATCTATGATTTGAACTTGTATGATATAATGACTATTAATTTAGGGAATAAATATCATAAATTTATTAAATAAATTTCTTTAGAATAGTAAATATTTAGACTGTTCAACATACATGTTAGTCCTCTGCCAGATTATGTGTGAGACTTTTCACATACAATATTTCAGATAAATTTATTTCAATATTTCTAATATAATAATTTAATATCGTTATTAAATTAAAACCATAGAAATGCTTTAATATTTTATTGTTAAATAATAATTTATCAACAGACTTAAAATTAGAGTTATTTTGAGTTAAATAGGATAATTAATTATGAAATATATTTTTACTGTCATCTAAAATATTGTTGAATGGTTTAATTAGTTATCATATGTGTTAAAGATGGAGATTTATTAATTTTAGGCAAATATAATGGCTTATAATAATATAATTGGTTTATTGTTTTACCATCACCCCCTTTGACTAAAAGTCTATAAATAAGCTTGCACAAATTTTATTATTGCTCTCTCTCTGTTGATGCATCTCACATCATATAGAAGAAAAAGAACACTTTTCTACTGGGAAACAAAATATGGAGATCATTCTACTGTTCAATGTTTAGAAATTATTTGAAATTATTTATTTATTTATTTTTTAAAGAAAGAAATTATTTAATATTCTTAACATACAAATAATGGAGTAAATTTTACTTGACCTGCACCTATGGAAAAACACACCACTACTGTCAGCTAATAATTGGAAGACTGGTTCATTATCAAGCTAAAAACTATTCCAAAGAAATGGCTGCCAAAAATAAATTCAATGTTAAACTGGTCAAGAAACCTGTAAGCTGAAAATTTCATAATTTACCTTACAAATGTTTTGTTTATAATAATTATAAAATGCATTATAAATATTGCTATAATAAATTTGGAATTATAAGAGAAAACCATTTTGGAACTTTCATTCACAAAATAAATTTAAAAGTGAACTATAGTGAAAGATATGTATTCTTTATTGCTAACTAAGTTTCTGATACATTCATGAAATGCTTCTATTAAAATGAAATATTACCTTAAACTAAACCAAGATATCGTTAGTTTTCCCAATGTTCTAAAACCTACAAAGTACATGGAAAAGTAATTAAAAATTATATTGTTGCATTTGATTTAGTAGCAATAATAGTTTATACTGACTTAATTCAATAATTATGAATATATATAGTAAAGTTCTTAAAGTATTTTTATTAAAATTCTCAACATTAATTTTTTTTTCTTTTATTACTATAACGTTTTCCGTTTTGCTAGGCCTCTACACGCTAATATAAACTGCGCATGAGTTGATCAAGCTATATCAAAAAAAAAGAGTTATATTTCTATTCTAAAAACATAGCTATATTTCCTGATCAACTCGGCCTATTAATTGTTGAGAATTGTGCTATTGACGAAATCAGCTTTTAATTTATTTAATCTGGGCGCCAGAATTCCTAAGAATTCACTGAAATCATCATATAACATCTCACAAATAATAAAAAAAAAACTTTTAAACTAATCGGTATTACATCATACCGTAACGAGAATTATTTTTTTAAGATTATTATTCCTGGGCTTATTCAAACATATTGGCAAAGGTAAATTACATTTTTAAATCTTATTAAACTACTAATAGATTTAATAATAAAAAATAATAACTATTATTAATAATGCACAAATGAAAATTGGTATTAGAAATAATTTTATTCTAATAGACTAAAAAAATATTTGAAATAAATTACTTATCAAGTAAATTAGAGAGAACACAACTCAGATGTGAATCAATTAATAAAAAACAATTTTACAATTACTGTTCATATCTAAATTTCTTCTAGAAATTCCCTTAAAAAATTGAATGTCTCTTGTACAAGAAAATTAATGTCTCTATCGGGATTGTTTAAACATACTTTTAGAAATTGTTTGAAAATGTTTAATTTGGTCACAATCAGGAGCAATGAAGTATAACTTACCGGTAAGTTTTGTGAATTCATGAAGATTGTAGCTTACTATGCATAGTTTTTTGTGTTAGAATTGAGCTCAGCCTTTGATTATTAGTTGATCTTGTAGTCTGTTCTGAAAGCTAGTTGCAGAGGCTTTTCTAGTATCCATCTTCTTAATGATGTCAGCTAAAGCCCCGGTCTACTCCCGCATGAAGGATTATTTCATCGTGAAGTGGTCTTGGATTTAATAATCCAAAACCAGCCAAAGGAAAAACAGAAAAACAAGACGTTCTTCAAACTGATCTCTGCCTTTTATACTCTCTAGAGGCCCAGTTTTTCGACTTCTGCGCATATCTTTTGTTTGTCAAAATATCCGTTGATAATCTTATATATTCTTTACAAAATTTATGTTACAAAGTCTCTATTATTATTTTTTTTTTATCAAGTTTTTCAGCCATGTTTAATTAGCTAAAATATTTTTCGTTTAGCTTATCTTTTTACTTGCTTTTGGAATTCTTTTGTTCTCTCTAATTCTACTTTTATTTCCAGTTAAGTAAAAAAAAATACGAAAGAAAAATTTAACTTTCATTGTATGTTATTTTTTAAAAAAAAATTAGTCAAAAAAAAATCTAAATTTAGTTTTATTTTTTAGCTTTTACCAAATGCCAATATATTTGCAACGTATATAAATAAACGTTACATTACCTAAAACTTATGTTGAGATAAAACCGGAAATGACTTTATAAAACTTTGCCTGGATTAAGTGAAATTGCCACATTCATTAAATATAATAATTGTATTTCATCAATATTACTTTAGAGTTCATTTTTATTTCCGATGTATAATTTATCATGTTAAGAATATTGTAAATGTTAAATGTATAAAAGAATATTTGCTGTATAGTTCAATCATGCCATAAAATTAAATAATTACATGTAGTAATAATAATAAAAATCAATGGTCATTTTTAGCATTCTACTTTTTACTATTTCAAAATATTAAAGGTTTTTAAAAGAAGAGACCCCAATTATAATGATCTGACAATCCTTAGGATTACTAATCGGAGTAATAAAAATGTACTTAATGTATCCAGGACATATGATCCTAGTAAATATGTATTGAAGTGTATCTTTATAAATATCTATGAAAATAATAAAAGTCATAATGATATTATGGAGGATAGTTTTTATGCTAATTATGTATTAAAAGTCCAAGCGCTGAAGTTGATAATTTTTCTATAATTTACTTAGTATATGCAAGAAGAAAAAAAATAATTGCAATATTTATGGAGAAAAAATGATATAAAAAATATGGAGTAATTCTAATATTGTTAAATAGTAAAGAACATCACCAGAGCTTTAGAGAATTCTGCAGTTTATAAATTGCTGCATTTAAGTCTTACTTTTCTTCACAGAAGAAACATGAAGAAACTATCTAATAATATTTTATTATTATTTAAATGTGTATTTTAGTATAATTTTATGTATTTTGAGGGTTATATGTTCAGCAACTGATTTGCTCATAAAAATAAAAGATCTGAAACCATTAGAGTTAAATATAAGCTTGAACATGAAACAAAAGAGATGTGCAGTTATGTTAGGTTTAGATTATGTCTATATTTTAAAAGTGATCACAAGGAAAAATAAAAATAATTCACAATAAATTGTTACACTTTATTATGTTATTATATTTTTATTTTAATATATATTTTGGTAAAGCAGCAATTGCTGAATGATAATAGAAAATAACATCCAATTTTAATCATTTTAGGCACATTTAATATTATGTTTCATATTGTAATACATAATTAATCACTGCTAATAATTATTATAGTTGGATATGGCTTTTGAGTTGATAATTGCCATTTTAATTTTCGTGAATTAATTAATGATATATTCTTTTTGATGTTCACATTTATATGGTAGATGTTACTTAGCATGAAATTTGGTTATTGTCATGTTATATGATTATGCTATGATGCATTGTTATTTATCTTTATATCTATGTTATATCATGTAAGGCATACTTGTTCCCTTACTCTGTGTGAAAGTGTAAATTATCATCAAGGGTGAAATATGTATGATACCCATAGAATTTCAAGTGAATTAAGGCTATGCTAGTACAATGGATTTTTTCTTAAACAAGGGATTAATCATCCCTCCCCCCCCTCATATTTCTATAGGTGTTCTCAAGTAGTGCCAATTTTAAAATCCATTTGAACATCTGGATTATTTGTTAAAGTTGTCATAGAATATTTAAATTTCTTATTGGGAAGAATGTCAAAGAAAGCATTAAGAATTTCTTGATATTTCATGTAAAATATCCATTCATATCAAATATTACCTGACATTTATTTACTTTGAGTAAAAGACTTAAATTCAGTAGTTAAGAACTATATTTTTGATATGATGAATGTATGTTTCAGATGTTTATAAATTTATTATGTTTACAAAATAAATTATACTTCAATAAAAATGTATTTGTGCTTATTTTAATAAAAGACATTATATTGTTAAATTATGATAGCACAAATAAAATAATTTACTTATTATGACTATTTTCTGCTTCTTCTGCTTTGGAACACAAAAATCATTTTACTCCAAGTGGAGGTAATAAAAAAAATCAACTTGCAATTAACTAGTTGATAAATATTATGAAGAACTAAAAGTTATCATTTAATAAAACAAAATATAAAATAAACCTGCAAAAATGACATTATATGTAAGTGAACTAAATGATTTTTCTGCATTTAATTATTTTATAGAGCCTGCAAAATGTTTTAAATACCAGAAAGTTATTTCTTTTCTCAAAGTGTTGCTATGCAGACTGCTGTGGTCATTAATATGATACTTGAATTAAATATTTTTCTCCTGCAAATATTTGGCAAAGTTGGATAAATATTATTTATCTGGAGTACTTTATTATAAAATATTCACAACACTATTTCAAATTCAGAATAATTTGTATAATGGATTAAGTTGGAATTCTGAATTCAAATACTTGTGAACAATTTATAGGCAATATAATCAACATATATTCTGATACTTGTTTGAATAGCCATAAGTTTATTTTATACATCCTTGCATGATTATTTGAAATGTTACCAAGGATATCTAAAAGAAACACATTCTATAATTTATAGTTATATTATAGATTTTAATATCATGGTTATATTGTATTACATGATGAAATATGTGTGCTGTCCACAAAATGTTGTTGCCAATATTCTCTTATACTCCAGTTTAATGGATCTTGTAATGTTGTGATCTGCAAATAAAAGAGTTTTAGTGATTAAAACATATACAAAATATTAGTTATCTAATAAAAAGTATTTCGTTATATTTTTAAAACTTCCTCAGAATGTCATTTTTTTAAACCCATAAAGGTATTTCACAGGATATTTTAATATTGTGAAACTTTTATTTTATAGTGGATTAATTAAGACCTTTGTAGATAATACACTGACCAATATTTGTAGTAGTTTCTTGTAAAACTAGTCTTTTTATTTTTAGATTGTAATCCAGTAATAGTAGTATTAAAACAATTAAAGTTAATTCTTACTTACTGGATTTCAATCATTAAAAATCATTAGTATGACAAATTGCATTGGAGAAGAAATATCCCCAGTTTTTAAGCTACCTAACTGTTTTCATGTTTTTTTATTTTCTATACAATTAATTACATTAAAAATACTCAAAAGATTGAAATAAGTTCTTTAATCCATGACACATGTATTGAATTACAGGAATTAAAACTTCTTAGCAGATATTAAGAATGTAGCACATCCAAGTATATCGAATGTTTCTATGCTCATAACCGTTAATAAAATTAATACTGCAAATCTAGCTTGTTCTCTTGGTTGGTGGAAGTCCAGTGTTCTCTGTAGATACGTAAAAAATTTGTATAAAACTGATAAAAGTCTGATACATCTAATTTCTAATATCTTCTTTATCACCTTTTTAAAATATTAATATTAATACTGCATTCCTCCAATTATCTGGTACATCTTTATTATTTAGACATTTGTAATATAACTTTGCTAAAAAAAATTCTATTTCTTCACCTGCTTTTTTTAATATATCAATTATAATTCCATCATTACCTGGAGCCTTCCCTTTCTTCATAAATTTAATTGCATGTCTCACTTCCTCATTCAAAATTCTGGGCAATTCAGAAGATATAATAGGCATAGGAGGTACTTGTTCTTTATTACTATATAATTCTTGATAGAAGTCTTCTACATATTTCATGATGTCATCTCTCTTTTTAGTAATAATGCCATCTTTTTTTTATTGCAGATATAAATTTCCTACCAATACCAAAATGTTGTTTTACACTCTTTAGACTTTTATTCTCTTCTACAGCTTTCCTTGCTAGTTCACAATTATACTTTCTTATATCATTTTCAATTCTTTTTGCACCATTTTACAAAATTCAAGATATTCAATCCTTTTTAATGCATCATTTTTGTATATCTTCATATTCCTTCTTTTCTTCATAAATTCTATAGTCTCAGTAGAAATTTTATTGGTCAATTGCTGCTTTTTTCTATCAGCTATCTTTGTTGCTGTTTTTAAAAGTGTATCAGTTATTTTCTTACTAATTTCATTTAAATCTGAATCATGTTCAAAATCTACTAATACTTGAAACCAATTTGTATGTTCTAATTTAAATTTCATTAGAATGTTTCTGAAGGTTAGGAATATCATGTGTAAATATTGGTTTTTCTTAATAATTTGATCACTTCCTGTGTTAAATTTATTAAGAACATTACAATCTTGAAATATAGATTTTCTGTTAGTCAAAATATAATTCAATTCTGCTGTACCTTCATTTGGATGCTTCCATGTCAATTTCCTTTTAACATTTTTCTCAAAAAAAGAATTCACAATATAATTTTTTTATTTTTCTGCAAACTCCACAAGTCTATGTCCTCTCTCATTTCTATTACCATAATCAAAATTACCTACAGCATTTTCATCTTTCATTTGTTTTCCAATTCTAGAATTAAAGTCTCCCATAACAATTTTAAAAGGTTGCTTGCTTTGATCAAAAGCCTTTTGTACATCCACATAAAAATCTACTACTTCATCACTATGAGAACTTGTTGGGGCATAAACCTGAATTATCTGCCTTTGGTATCTGATATTAAGTTGTAAAACTAATCTTGCCACCCTGTCCGATACACCATCAATCTCCACAATGTTATTCTTTCATTTTTTATTTATAATGAATCCTACTCCACTTGTATTTCCAATATTTGTGCCTTTATAGTAGAGTACATGTCCACTTCTTAAATCAATTGTTTCTTCATTTTTTCTTCTAATTTCACAAAGTCCAATAATGTTCCATTTAATATAAGATAGTTCTATTCTAACTCTTGCAATCTTTCTTCACTTGAAAGTGATCTGCAGTTGTAAGTACCTAAATAAAAAGTCATCATCAAATAGCAGCCTGGGTCCACAATCAGGGATTCTTAGCACCCTCCACCTTCAGCTACCAACCACTCACTGCCTTGGTTGGTGACTTCTGGGAATAAGGGCCATGATTTATTTTTGTCTGTCATGATTATATATATTGGAAAAATATTCTTAAACTCAGAGGTAAAAAGCCAATAAACTCACCATGCTGGCTAATGCGTGTTGGTGAGCAGCCCATCCATGTTTGTATACTATATGAATAATCACATAGTACTAACAGCTGTAATGACAAGAACATATGGAGTGGACATTAGGAATTTGCCCTGCTTGGCGGTTCCTTTAAGGCATCCAAAAGGAATCAAAGGGTTTTCTTTCAGTTAATAGCAAACTCCTTTCTGCAGCCATATATATATATATATATATATATATATATATATATATATATATATATATATATATATATATATATATATATATATATAGTAACCATCTCCAATAAATAATGTATATATAGTAACCATCTCCAATAAATAATAAATATAAAATATCAAAGTGGTGTGGAAGAATGCATTTGTAACCTAACCTCCGATAATAAAGACCTCCACATAATAACAAATATAGATAACAAAACATATAATTTTAATAATAATAAAGATCACCACATAAACTTCTTGTTTCCCATTTCCTTCCTATGAAACTAAGAGAATAAAATCTTGTTTGCAACCTTTTAAAACTCTGCAGCATTTAGTATATTTCATTCTTACTTATTAGTTTAAAATATAATCCCAATGCATTGCTTGATTTATGAACAGTTGAAGTTTTCATCCATTAACTTTAACATCTTGTTATTCAAGAAATTGAGGAAAAGTTGAAGATAAACATTGATTCCTATTTTCATCACACGTTGCTAGTGGAAGCAGTTCACTGTTCATTGGCTCCACAGGGATGGAAGGATTCACATGTTGAAGATGGGAGTTGATAAGAAGATGCATGATAAAACATAAGTGATTACTTGTTTTAATCTTTTACACCTTTTGAAAAAATTTTAAATCAGTTTTAAGTCAAAATAACTCAATTTATCAATCGTTTTATTCTATGTAAATGGCCACCATAAATCAAGCAAAAGCTAATACAAGTAATTAAGAGAATCATTAAAACAAGAGTAAAACCAAGAAAACAAATTTAAAATGTAACCTAATAACTCAAAATAGAAAATAATAACAAAAATGCTAATTTTGATGTTGAAACTAATTTAAAATGATTAGAAAATAAATACCTGTGAAAATAAGAGTGAAGAAAAAATGCTCAATGATGATATTCCTGAGAATTGAAATTTAACTCCTGATATCAAGAAATAAAACTGCTTTCAACAACTACAAACCAATCAGAGAGAACGGAAAACAACTGAAGAAATATGCCAGATGCAAAGATTGGTCAAAAACCATGAAAAATGTTTTTCAAATGTTAAATTGTTCATAAAAAAAAAGTAATGATATCATGGTGTCGAACCGAAAGTGGCTGAATATGGCAAAACTTTGCAGGAAAGAAAATTATTTTAAATATTAATTCAATCTCAAATTAAGGATTAAACATTATGGATTATGATTTAAGCTACCTCCCTGCATAAAAATTAGAAATTTATGATTATTAAAACAAAAGTTATTAGGCCACAAAAAATAAAAAATTTCAAAAAGTTTCAAATTGACCTAGAATTACGATGGAGTAAATTAGCAGATGTAGAACAATGATTTAGAGATAAAAATGGATTTATAAGATGTTATGAGCCTAGAGAGAAACACTGAAGCAGTTAATTATTATTCATGTCCTTTTTTGGTGTATTTTTTTGATGTTTGTATTCGGAATATATTTTTTTAGATACCTGTTATACCTAACCTATTGAATAAGGTGGTTGTATTGCTTTGAGCCACCACTCAGTTGTAGAATATCAATGCATCATTGTAGCTTCTATGGCCTACCTTTGCAGGTGACAGAGTGTGGTCCCTGCACAGGTGGATCATACTTTAGTGACTTAATATAATTGATTACCCATGTAATGCAGTGTAGTCCTCAGTCTAGATAGGCAGGTAGACTGAATGTGGTCTTGGTCTAATTGGACTGTACCACACCAGCATTGTTGCATTGAGAGAATGGGTTTCCACTCGACTCACCTTTCCAGGGGGGTGGCAGTCATGGGGGCTTGGTTGTGTGTGGGAACAGGCAGTGATTATCACCACACCCAAGAAAGAGATGTCTGGACCTACCAGATGGGTTTAGAGTCACTGTTTCTGCATTGATTTGTCCTTGTTGGGATGTTGCACCCTCCTAATGACTTATGTGCTTTTTCCTTTTTTGTGTTTTCATGTTTTTTTGGTTAACAGTATATTTTTGGCCAGGAAGACTGATTTGGTCCCTGCACATTTAGAATGTTGAATTAGCAATCATAGGTTTTTGCCAGAATTCTCAGTCAGGGGTTCATTAGTCTGCAGAGGTCGATGACAGTCATTGCCTCACTCAGGAAGGGGATGACCAGGCACAGTTCTTGTAGCCCTCTTTGACTGGCTTAGTATTCAGGATTGGCTGAATCAATGGTATACCCAGATAAATCAAACCTACTTACAAAGGGGGGTTGATGTGGATTAACCACATTCATAGGAATAGGTCTGGATTCTTGTTAAGTGGAATTTTGGCTGGTCTGGTTATGGATGGCATCAGAGGGGATAGTTTGAGGGCCTGCTAGTCAAGTTGAGAGTTGTTTCTCCTGCATAGATTTTGTCTCAAATGGAGGAAGCATCCCTTTTATTGACTCTCCTTTGATCAAAGTTAAAATACCTGTAACACCTAACTTATTATGTAAGGTTCTTGGACAGCATTGAGTCACTGCCTATTGTATACATTGTTATTTTTGTGAACTTATTCACTCATCCTTGTTATTGGGGTGTGAATAACATTTGGGGTTTTTTTTGAAAGATAATCGACTTATAAACTTGCATACCTATGTACACATTTGAATTGCAAGTCAATACTGATTATTTGTATCTTATTGATGTAACTTTGTTTGTTGCTCAACACATCAGAAATCTGATGTTACTGAAATTAGTCCATCCGATAGACTGCATATAAAATGTTTCATACACAATCTGGCAGAGGGCCTGGCATATCTCTTGAACAGCCCAATTCTTTAACACTGTCAGGAGATTTAATGATCAAATTTACATATTTTATAACATAATTTATCAATTATTATATCACACCATTTATATAATATATCTATTTAATTTTGACAGTTATTTAATTATTACCAATTAAAATTTAAAATTTTATATAACTGACCATTTAAATAGGGCTTGATAAACATCGAGCCCAACCATAATGTTACTATATATATATATATATATATATATATATATATTAACTATACTGAAATTAATGTAATTAGAACTGAGGATTGGTTATACATGTGGGAGTGCTTGTTCTGCATGAAATAAGTATGTTGGAGATTATTTGTCTTTTTCACATGTATGTAGTCATGTGTATAAAATGAAATAAATAGCTGTAGAGAGCTTAAAATCTGTGTTCAAATCCCTTCTATATATATCTATGATTATTTTTCTAATAATATTTTAAACAAGACAGGCAATAAACAAGTCAGCCATTTCAATATTTTGTTATCAATTAAATTTTTTTGATATTTGCAAAAGTGATGTTACTAATAAATATTTGACATATTATATGATTTACACCTTTCTTAAACACTTTATCAATACTTTTATTTATATCAAACTAACAGTTTCAATTATCTGGCAGTCATCATAAGAACTACAATATTCAAATATATAATTATACAATTAATACACTTATCTACATATTTATATACATAATTAAATACACAATATAAATAAAAATAAATATAGATTTTAATCTGACCATTATAAAATGTATATTTATTTTCATTTATATTGTGTATTCAATTATGTATATGAATATATGGATAAGTGTATTAATTGTATAATTATATATTTAAATATTGTAGCTCTGATGATGACTGCAGGACAGCCGAAACTGTTAGTTTGATATAAATAAAAGTATTGATAAAGTGTTTAAAAAAGGTGTAAATGGTATGATATGTTAAATTAGAAATCAATACATATGAAAAGGAAGAAGAAATAGAAAATTAATGAATTTTTGCAAAGATAATGTTATTAAAAAATATAATTCATGAAGGTTTTAGACTATAATAACCACCAAAATTTGTATAATCTACAAATTTTGATTAAAAAGTTGCAGAATAATCAAATAATATTTCTTAAAATATTACACACACACAAAATTAAAGTAGCAAATTTAGAAGATTTTATAGAGTGACACAAACAAAGATTTATAAATATATTAACAAGTAATAATAATGTAGGTTGTCATTTACATTAAATTAATCACTGTAATTAAATAATTTGAAGGTATACATATAAAATAAAAAATTCAAAACTGCCTAACCATAAAACAATACAATAGTAGATTCCACACTTTACCAAAATCCTTACACAACAATGGTTTCATCTACTAAACAAATAGACCTTCTCAAGTGAAAACCAAACTAAAGAGGTAACATATATATATATAACAAACAAACCTTCCCACAATTCATTTTGAAAAACAATTTCCCTTTATATTAAATTATGTTTTCATAAGATTGATGGCCTCAGATTGAAAGAAATTTATCATTAAAGTTTCTTTACTCTTCTTTTGAATTCATTCTTTTCATCAAAAATAACTGTTGCATTGTTTAACTCTATTTATATGCACTTTAGTCCTTTCATTAAGGCTAAATTTACTCTAACCTATATAAATCTTACTACAACAACAAGGAATTGTATAAATAATACCAAAAATAGATTTACTATCAATCCACTTTTTTGAACCATTCAACAAAGAATTCAAATCAGAATCTTTCTTCCATGCAACTGTCATTCCTCATCATAAACATGTAGTCTCATAGACCAACTTATAAATTGATGACTTAAATGGTAAAGACATAAACTCTTTATCATTACTAACTATAAAATTTTTTTATTAGTGACATGATTATAAATATTATTATTAAATACAACATTTCTAATAAATTTTTGTTTATAACCTAATTCTATATAATCAGCAGTAAATTGACCTTTTTTGGATATCAGCATTATTACTAAAGTTATTTATCATTCTATTTCTTCAACAAAAATTTAATAAAGACATTTTTTATGCATAAAAGGCTGATAACTATCAGGCCTAATCATATTTCTCAAATTCTTGGGTTTTATAAAATGACTACAAAATAAAACATTATCAACCTTCTCAACACTTAAATCCAAAAAAATTAACTTTACAAAATCAAAACTACTACCCTCACTAGTAAAATTAACACTTAAATAGAACACTTTTGTTATTGGTCCAGTGAAGTAAAACTCTGAAACTTTTAATTGGTCAAGTGACAAACTTTTTGATACAAATATTTTCATCTTTTAATGTATATTAATTTTAGTTTTGTTTTCAAAAAGTATATTAATTATTTGTAATGTTAAGAAAGTAAACAAAAGTTATTTCAAAAATATATTTTTATTTGTATTTTATAGAAATATTCAAAAGTGGAAAAATCAAAGAAAACATTACGAGCGAATTAGAAGCATTATAAATGTCATTTAGATCCCTCCCAGATTTCACGTTACGAATTTTTTAAGAATTTTTAGGAAAAATCTTAACGTCTTTCTCAAAATAATTATACTTTCCACATATTATTAAAAAAATACACCAAAAATACATTATAATGCCAGAAAAATATTCTAAATCATTAATCTTTGTCTGAAAATCAAATAAACAGCTTGGAGCAATCTAACCTCTTGACAAGATGTCAAAATTTGCTGCTACGGCTGGTTTCTTTTTCAATTTACAATCGTGTAAAGTATACAGTTTTTTAATAAAACTTTACTTCTTTTGTAAAATAACTATATTTTTATTAGAAATATTAGATTTTATGAAAATTATTTATAATATGTATGAAACATAATAAAAAAAACACTCCAAAACATATATTTTCATTTTAGCGGTGAAAAAATATTTAACGGAATCATCAGCCAATAAGAATTAGGAATAGATTGGGAATAGATTATCTAACCAATTTTGTTCAACTTAAAATCCTCCTAGTATTGATTTTTTACTTGTAAAATGATTCAAAAGAGGGCAGCATCTTATAGGCCTTGCTCTAAGCTTTAATACGGGTATTTTTTCTTCAATGTAACTAAAAAATTGGCTGAGTTAGAGCAATCTAAAGGTGACAACCGCAATATCGCGTTTCAGGCTATTAAAAAGTTAATACTAAAATCAAAAGCATTCAATCCCTTTAAAAACTCCTAATTTTTCTTTCTGAATAACAAACAAACAATCATCAACATACCTAACAAATAATTTTAAAGAAACAGATCGTTTAATTTATACTTTGATTTATAAGAATACTCATTTGTTAGGAGAAATGAAGGCTGCATTGAAGAAGGGTTCTGATTTGAATTCTTTATTGAATGGTTCAAAACAGTCAATTGATAGTAAATCTCTTCCTGTTACTATTTATAAGATTCCTTGTAGTTGTAGTAAAATTTATATAGATCAGAATAAATTTAGCCTTAATGAAAGTATTAAAGATCATATAAGTAGAGTTAAACATAGGTATCATAACTCAGCTTTACATATACATGAATTGAATACAGGTCATAAAATATGGTTTGACAATGCAATGGTTATTTTTTATGCAAAGAATGAATTAAAGAGAAAAGTAAAGGGAAACTTTAATGATAAAACTTTTTTAATCTGAAGCTATCAATCTTATGAAAACATCTTTTGACATAAAGGGAAATTGGTTTTTAAAATGAATTATGGGAAGGTTTGTTTGTTTTGTATATATATAGTTGCTTCTTTAGTTGATTTTCACTTGAGAAGGTCTATTTGTTTAGTAGATGAAACCGTGGTCATGTAAGAAATTTGGTAAAGTTTGGGTTTTTATCTAGTATTATATTGTTTTATGATTTTGTATTTTATATATATTATAAATTTATTGCACTATATTATGTTATATATCCAATAATAAAAAAATTAAATTAATAGTGGAATCTATGACTAAACAGTAATACCTGATTAGAATTGATGACAGTTAACTATTACTTTCAACTTTTTGGACAAATTAACATCTCTGAAATTTAAAATTGTAACTTGGTTGTAATACTTTATTGCCATCTTACTTTACTTACTTCTCTGCATAGATTGCTTAGTGTATTGAAAAAATAATTCATTTAAAAAAGATAAATTATTTTCCCATTTATCATTCTGTTCAAATTTAAATTTAGTACAACAATATCAGAAAAAGTAATAAATAGCTTTTATTCTTTAGTAGTAATTCAACTTTACTAATTACAATTATGTTACTAAAATCATTCTTTCTCTGTATTCTAATCATAGTTATGGTTATCTTGAATTATCAATAGTTGATTATAGTGTAATTTTTATACCCATATTAGCATTGGTGTTTTTTTTTATACTTTTACCAATGAGAATTTGAGATTGAAAATTAGAACTAATATGGTTATGCATTTGGAAGCCATCTTTAATATATGTTTTACTACCAAGCATTTACCCACCATATTTCATAATCATGAAGATCAGGCACTAACTCAATAGCTTTAAATTTTAGTAGCTTTAGTTTGATGTTAATGGGAAGCACATTTTTTGTCTAGAAATGTTACTACCAAAATAGCATCAACAGTATTTTTATTTTTATTTTATTTCAGAACTATCATCAAGGTACTATTAGTAAGTTAAATCTTCAACGGGCGGCACTAGGGTAGAGAGTGAATAAATGTTCTTATTCATATAAAATCTTTAAAGGTATGTCATGTTTTGGGATGTACAAATATATTAATTAATGTTTAATAGCAAAATTATATTTTAAATAAACACTAACAACCAGTCATCACTTAGACAATCCCAATATCAATAACAATCAACAATTTCAAACTGTTGTCAAGGCAACCTCCTTTTAATAATAAATAATATATAATTTATAAACAAGTTTTAATTATAGAAATTGGGTTATTCAAAATCTTACATTATATAAATTATGTAAATCAGATACTGCCTAAAAGTTTAAGCTTCGTATATCAAAATGAGAATAATTTTAGAATCACAAATATAATAAAATTTGATATTGTTTTATAGAAGATATACTGTTATAAATAATGCATAAAAATATGCATAATGAAAAAAAAAATCTATTAACAAAAACCAATAACCTGGTTAGTTGAAATTAGACTAGCTAAAAAATAACAATAAATACATGAAAACTATTATATTGATATTAATATAAATAAGACTCTAAGTTTATTATAAGATGTGATATGTCATCTGTGAGTGAATGTTAAATGCATAGAAAATTTTAAACTTTATTTAAACTTTCCAAATACAAACAACTTGTTAGTAATAACACATAAATAGACAACACAGAATAGCTCAGTTGGTAGAATGTTTGCCATAAAATTCAATATTCAAAAATCTAAAGGTGCGAATTCAACTTCTAAGTGAATATTGCCTCTTGCATATAGACCAGCAACACCTCAAGAAGAGTGGAGAATATTACTACTCGAAATGTTGTGTAATTACTAACCTGTGTTATCTATTTGTGTGTAATTACTAACAAGTTGTTTGTATTTGGAAAGTTTAAATAAAGTTTAAAATTTTCTATATATTCAACATTCACTCATAGATGATGGAAATGGTCCAACATATCTCATCTAATAATATACCATCATCACAGACAAATTCTAAGTTTATTATAGTTTTACATTACATACGAATTTTTGACTTTAGCCTTAACAAAGGCAGATGTTTACTATTCATTTGAAATTCATAAATTTTAATCAAGTTTTTACATTATGACTAAAAGTAATTAAGTTTTACATTTAACAAAAATTGTGAACGCATGCAAAAAAAAAACAGGCACTTTTAACTGTGTGAAAATCATCATTATTAAAATAATGATTTTTACTAATAATATTTAATTTAATGCTCCTTTAATTTGTAGTATACAAGAAATCTAATAATAAAATTATTGTCATTATTTTAAATGGGGCAGCCAATAGTTATGATTTATATTGTATTTTCTGTATTTGTTAATACTAAGGCTATCAGTAGAATCCTCACTCAGCCATTAGTGGAATGCCTTCAAATACAGGAATTGAATGTATATAATCGTCAAGATCAAGCAGTGTATAACAAAAAGAAACCCATGAGCTCTTTTAATGTAAGATGTTGGTTCATTAAACACTTTTGCTTCTTTCTTTTTTTTTAATATTTTACTTGAATGACTTAGGTTATTTATCCATTCTATTTGTTACAGTGGATTTAAGAGGTTTTGTGATCATTTAACTATAGAGAAGATGTTCTGGCTCTAATTTCCTTCTTTAAACATATTTTTAAATATCTTTGTTCATATGTTTATGAGAACATTCCTTCACAAGGTGTTAAATATGGAAATAAACTTGCCCCTAACTTGTAAGATAATGGTTTAGAAAAAAATATACTAAAGCAAGGGATTATTCATTAAATGGATAATCTCTAATTTGATGAATGACTAATAAAAATTAAATATACCAATTATGTTTACTAATTAAGATTTTGACATATTTAGTAAAGCCAAAATAGTTATTCTTAATATTAAAAACAAAAAGGCAGCAGATACTGATAAGATATTAAAAACAAAAAGGCAGCAGATACTGATAAGATATTAAAAACAAAAAGGCAGCAGATACTGATAAGATATTAAAAACAAAAAGGCAGCAGATACTGATAAGATATCTGAAGAATGTATAAAATATCGTGATTATATTTTATCTTCAAGAATATTGAATTTTTTTTAAAAAAATGTATGAACATATGAAATTGTGTCATCTTATTTTAATATAGAAAAGATTGCATTATTTGTCAGGAAATGTAATACATATCCATTATAACAAAATAATTTTAAGGATTTCATTGAATAGGTGGCCATTAGCCATAGCAGACACATAAAATGTTATTTTAGAAAATCAAGAAGCTTTATATATTTGGCTTCTCTGATCAAAAAAATTAAAAACAATTGTTGAGGACATAAGTGATTTATATATTGCTTTTATTAATTTAGTCAGTGCATTTTATTCAATTAATCAAACAAGATTGTGGCATTGTTTGAAATTAATAGTGTTCATCAGTATTTATTTGTATTATATAGCTTCTATATGATAAAATATGGGAATCTGTTATTACATCATGTATAAAATGTGAACCATTAAAAAAAGAGTGCTTCAGAAGGAAATATATTTTCTCATATTGTATAAAATAAAATTCGTTTCATGATGTAGATTTGATCTTGAGGTGTTTTGTTTAAATCAATTAAAATCAAAAACAAGACTGATAATATATGTTTCTGATTTCATATCTTGCCAATTAAAAAATGATTTATGAAATTTACTTAAAGTTTTGAATGCAACTGTATAAAAATTTTGGTTTAGTAATTAATGTTCAAAAACTTATCTGTCATTGACATAAAAAATTGTATGTTATCAATTTGAACCAATTTAAATATTTTGTTAGTATTTTAAATAGAAAGTTGGATTTGGATGGTGAAATAGAACACCACTACCAGTATAACGCTCCTACTTTTAATAAATTAAAAGTAGATTTTGTCGTGAAACAATGTCTGCAAATTAATTAGCTATATATATACAACTGATATTTTGTTTCATTTATTGTATAGACATGAGATGGGGCCTTCTAATGATGTATCATTAAGCATTAAAGAATGTCACTTAAGAATGTTCTGTATAATGTCAAAAATAATTAAGTAAAGATTATAAGTCCAGTCTATAAGCTTTCATCTTGCTGTATATAATGTTGTAAAATCCACTACTGTAAAATCATATCTTTATTTGGATTATGTTATAAAGACTATTTTAAAAGTATTCTAATGAAGATCAATAAAGATGATTTATATTAAAAAGATTGTGGATAAAAGAATAAAGTAGAGCTACAAATAGAAAAATTGTTAAAAATATTTAAAAAGAAAAGTTTTCTCAAGACGAAATTACAATACAACACTACAAGATAGTGAATAAATATAAAAATGGACTAATATGTTTTCATGTAGATGTAACTGAACTTCATTGATAGTATGTATATTCATCATAAAAGTCATAGCTAATATATTGTGCTTTACATGGCTGTATCTGAGATTCATGGATTAGTTTGTATCATCATCGCAAATCTCTCTCTCTTAGTATATTATTATTACTTGCAGTCCTATCTTTTATTTTGCAGTTAGAATTCTCATATTCGTTTTGTGAATGGTTATTGTTAATAATTTAATTGATACATATTATTTTTTATATAATGATAACATTCATTAGTATGATTAATTTTACTTCCATTATTTTATTTTGTATAGCAATAAATTGTTTCGTGAAAAAATATTAAATAAATTAATAAACAAATATTTTGCAGTTTATAAATAAGATACAATTATATACACCTATTACAGTTGTGCTGATGTATTTTTTATATTTCATTTCCAAATCCTCTAAAAGGTAAAATATATTAACAGATAATAGTTCTGACTGAAATAACTATTTATATTATGTATTACACATTGTCTTGTATGTGTGCATTACTTTCAACAGACACCAATACATACACATTTGTATATAAATATATATTGAGTGCATTCATATATTAAATTTATTATAAATATGCCAGATGTTTCAGCTTGGTCTCACAAACCATCAATTGGGTGATGAATAGGATACCATAATCTGTAAACATCTTCATATCAATATAAAGACATCTGAACTCATATTTTCATGCTCCCTATAGCTATCCACTCTATCTTATACAACTGACACTCATGACCACATGCATGTGAAAGAGAGAAATGATCTCCAATATTCATATTTTGTGCAGAACCATCCCTCATTGGTTGATCCAGGTCATCATTTCCCACACATATAGCCAATCAGTGCTCAGCTTATATTAAGATTACAAATCTTCAAACTTTAATGGACAGGCTTCAGTTTTTTCCACTCTCCAATTCTTCAGCCATTCATATTATTGGCAATCTGATGATGGAATGTATAAAGACCCCACTGATGCCAATATTATTGTCATACCTATGTTGACATTTAAGTGACTCTGATCCTTTGTGTACAGGACACTAATATGCCCATTTAAATATACAGAAGAAGGATAGGCAAAATACAGGCTGAATATGTAATATTTAAATACAAATATATTGTCTATACTGAACATAATGTAATTTGAAAGAATTTGAACTCAGACTTTTAAACATCCTACAGCTATTCCTCCATCTTATACAACCAACACACATGACCACATACATGTGAAAAAGTAAATAATCTTCAGTATATGTATTCTTTGCTGAATCAGCATTCATCAGTTGATCAAGATCATTTTCCATGCATATAATCAGTGCTTAGATTATATTAAGATAGCAAAACTTCAAACTTTAATTGATAGCCTTCAATCTTATTCACCCTTCAACCATCCATGTCATTGAAAATCTAATGATGGAATGTTCAAAGCCCTTGTTGAGGCCAGTATTACTGCCATACCCATTCTGACTTCAATTAACTCTTATCCTTCATGTCTATTTAAATGGACACATGGGTATGACAATACTATCAGCATACACAATGAATTTGATCATTCCATCATCAGATTTTCAATGATAGGGATGGTTGAAAAATAGGAGAATGGATAAGATTGAAGCCTGTTTATTAAAGTTTGAATATTCATTATCTTAATATAAGCTGAACACTGATTACATATACGGATGAAAAATGATGATCTAGTCCAACTGATGAGTGATGGTTCAGCATGAAATACATATACTGGAGTTTATTTATCTTTTCCACATGTTTATGTTTTGGGTATTATTTGTATAAAATTATTTGGATAGCTATAGGAAGCATGAAAGTCTGATTTCAAGTTACTTCTAATTACCTTAAGTTCAGTATATAGAATATTTTTTGTATTTAAATATTAAATATTCAACCTGTATTTTGTCCATCCCTCTTCTGTGTATTTAAATGGACATATTAAAGTCCAATATATGAAGGGTCAGAGTGACTTCGGGCCATCAAAAACTTTCAGGAAAACACTAAATAAATGAATAAATGTTTTCTTTCTTCCATAGATATCAAATATCAAAAGCATCAAGCTAAATGGTGTTAAATATTATTTACTTAATTTATTAATAAACCAGCTTACAGTTTTGTCAATAAATCAAGTCACATATAGCATGACATTGCTTTTATGAGCTTGTATTTACAAATATGTAATATAGGGAGCATACCAATAGCTCAAACAAGAATGAGGTAAGAGAAAAAAATTTAAAATCTCTATCTCATAAAAGCAATGTCATGGTATATATGACTTGCTTTATTGATTATAATTTTGCCTATAAGGCCTTGACAATGCTAAAGCTATTAATATATGGTAGATCTGAATTTGGTTCAGTTCCATATAGCTATTGAAGTTAGATAGCTGGAGTTAAAGACATTTTCATGTCCAAAAATTTCAGAGTTTATACTTAAATGTTACATATTAAATAAGTGCTGGGTTTTGAATTGATATTTTAGATATAGTGTCTAAATATTCTAGATACCCACTGATGTGATCCAAAAGCTCAAAACCAATTGGTATGGGATGGGAATGTACTAGATAGAGATTTTAAATATTTTTCTCTTACCACACTCATCAATTAAGAGCTTGTTTGAGCTATTGGTTTGTTCTTTCTATATATATATATATATATATATATATATATATATATATATATATATATATATAGATATATATATGTGTGTGTGTGTGTGTGTGTGTGTGTGTGAAAATAAAATGTCAATTAATTAAAAAACTATTGTAATAGCAATAAAAATAATAAATGCAGTGGTAATAAACTATTATAAAACAGTCTTTCAATCCAGACCATAAATTTATTAACCATCCTCAACTGCCATTAAATTCCAAAAAACAAAATGGAAGAAAATGTTATCAACTCAAATCCCATGAATCCTAAATTTTAATGCTAATAGCCTGTCTATTAATTATATTCATTTTATTTTTATTTATTAAAATTGCCTCCTTAATTTTTTTTTATTATGGATTCTCTCTTCATGAAGTATCATAACACTTTTAATATCAAACTTAAATTTATATTTACATCATTTCATGATCCAAGAAATTCCAAGCAGTCATTAATATATTATTACTTTTAGTTTTCCCATGCTCCTTTAATCTTTTTTCAATACTGCAAATGCTCAAGTGAAAATTTTTTAACGATGTGTTTAATGTTTTATTTTGTGTTACAAATAATGTGAATAACTTAATGAATAATTGTAAAAATGCCATACCTGTCAAGCAGAAAAGTAATGTTCTTATCATATATAGGTGAATCAAGACAGTATTGAAAAAATATTAAAGGAGCATGAATTGTTATACAAGCATGTGAAAAGTAAAAATAATGGCAATTTAGTGACTGGTTCATTTTTAAGTATCATGAAAGGACATGCAAATATACATTTAAGTTTGATATTGAAAGTGTTAAGATTCTTTATGAAGAGAGAAACTGTAATAAACCTAAAATTAAGAAAGCAATTTTAATGAATAAAAATAAAGTGAATATAATTACCAGACAAGCTGCTAATGTTAAATTTTGGGAATCATGGGATTTGAGTTGATGATGTTTGCTTCTATTATGTTTTTTTTTTTTAATTTGATGACAGTTGGGGAGAGTTAAGAAATTAACCGAAAGTACTTCTTCAGGTTGAAAGACTTTATATAATAGTTAATTGCCATTATATTTATTATTTTTATTATAATTACAATAATTTTTAATTAGGAGACATTTAATGTGTATTATATGTATATATAATTAAACACTACACAAGTAGATAAATAATATTAATAATTTAATTTTTCATTCATGAAATCTGTAGAATTTTTTGGTTATTAATAAAATTACATGAACTTCAATAATTTCATTATTTATCTTCAATGTATTACCATTTGAAATATTATGAATTTTCTTAGAAAGTATACATTAATAATTAGATATATATTCTTATTAATATTATATTTTTGTTATAATTTTGAATGAAAATATTTATTTTAATTGTGATTTTATTTATAATAGAATAATTATATTAAATGGATGTCTAGAGAAAGTTCATTTGAATATCTGTTAGCAGTCAAATGGGTGAATAAAATAATAAAAACATATATTTTAATAAAAAAAACGATTTTTTTATCCATGTTGTGAATAATAATTTAAGTTTAGTTTTTAATAAAATTTAAAAACAAAGTAAAATATTTTCCAATCATGTTTAAACATGTATAATAGAATGAATTAATTTTGTATGGTTCTGCTTTACTTTTTATAACAGTGTTGAATTAAGGTAAGTTCTAAATGAATCTGGCATTTATATTTTAAATATGAATTATCAAAAACATCATATGTTTAATTTGGTAACAATTTTTTTCAGTTGAATTTTAATGAAAATAACATCTCTATTAAATCTTTATGCTTTTAATAAAATTTATTAAAACATACATTTAAAAATGAAAATTTAATCTTAAAATAAATTTATAACTTTTTCAACTATCAAAAAGATCTTTAAACAGAAGTAAATAATCAAAACAAAAGACTTTATTTTCACTCTTAGTTTAAAAAATATATTTTATTTACAAACAAATGTGTTAGCTAACAAACCTGTTAAGTAAAATTAATATACTTTAACTTATAATTGTAAAAATGAATAAAAATAAAAATATTTCTATTGGAAAAAATTTTTGTTTGGTGACAACAATTTTCTTTTACATGTTTTTACATCTTTAGATGACTAATTTTCTGTTGCAAAAATAAATATATTCAGATAAAAGCTGAATATCACCATTTACTTACTAAGAAAAAAATAATTTAATTCTACAAAAAAAAAAAAATAAACAAAGTAAAGAAAATATGTATATAACTATCTTTTCTGTTTTTATGATTTTAAAAAATTTGATGTTATGTGAGTGATTATCTCCTAGCCTTACATTGACTTTTTATTTGTAAATGCTGATATATAAGTACTTCATTTATATTTAAAGTCAGTCAAAATATTTTTAATTTAAGTGTTTGCTGGGGCACAGCAATAACTCATTTTGTTTATAAACCATATTAGTTAATTATTGATTCTTTAAATATAATTTTGAAAAAGTTTTCAGTGTTAACAATTTTTGCAAAAATAAATAGTAAGTATAGTTGGGGCTATATCAACACATCTTGTTTTTTTTATTAAACTTATCCAAATATGTAAATAAAAATGTATACATTTAAATTAATCTTCATAAAATTACAATAATTATATTTATGTAACAATAAATAAGATGATGCAATCTTTAAAAATTGAGAAACTATATAGCTTTCATGTTTTAGTTAGTAAAACTATTAAAACAGTATTTAAAGTAATAGAAGAATATCTTCAGTTAAAGATTAATGGTAAATGTTATCTTCATTAATTCTATCAATAAAAATAAAATCAAATTACACGTATAATAGTGTTAATATGTTTTTTTTTGGTTCCCATCACTTCTGAATTATTTTGTCAAAGAAAAGATTATGCAGTTATAATTCTACAATACACTGTCATGCCCTCTTTATGAATTCTATGCATTTAATACAATTATATTCAAATAACAGCTTCAAATACATTAAATACATAAATAATAATAAAATATTTTAATATTTAGTCAACACATATTTATAATATGTTATGCATCTTAAACACATTTATTTATTAATAAAGTAACTATATATGAGATAAAAATAATTATTAGTCAGTTTATCTAGTTTTATTCCATTTACTAAATGTAAATGTTAAATAATAATAATGTGGGAACTAATATTTTTTTAGGCTTTGGATATATGTATGTACATATATATTATAATAAAAATAATAAATTTAACGGTAACAAACTATTAAAAACCGTCTTAAAATCTGCAGAAGTGCTTTTGGTTAATTTCTTAAACATGCTCAACTGCCATTAATTTTTTTCTTTTTTAATTTAATGGCAGTTGAGGCAGGTTTAAGAAATTAACGGAAAGTACTTCTGCAAATTTTAAGACTGCTTTTAATACTTTATTAGCATTAAATTTATTATTTTTATTATAATTACAATTTTGTTTTAATTAACGGACATTTTATTTATATTATATACATATATAATTCATTCTGAATTAGAAACTATTGTTTTAAAAAATATGATTTTTTTTATTATTTATTAAATATTTTATATGGATTAGATACCATTATTATTATAAACAAAGTTGAGGATTAAAGTTTTTTACTGCTATTTTCTAGACAAGACTGAGAATCATGTATTAATTATATTGAGCTTTTATCAAACTATAAAACATAGAATAAATGTATGTTACTCCAGTTAATTAAAAGTTATCATTATGTTATTCTACTGTTTTGAGAAAATATTTACTGCACTTTATTTATCCTTTTAACTCACATATTTACTCAAGAGATGAACGC
This sequence comes from Epiperipatus broadwayi, assembly GCA_028023455.1. Taxonomy (NCBI): domain Eukaryota; kingdom Metazoa; phylum Onychophora; class Udeonychophora; order Euonychophora; family Peripatidae; genus Epiperipatus; species Epiperipatus broadwayi. The sequence goes on from JAQFVV010012414.1 coordinate 3,553,083, forward strand.
ATGGCTAAGGAATGTAGTTTGCCATCATTTTTTTACAGCTTTAAAATTCACATATAATTTTTTCTAATATTATAATTTTTAAAAAATTCAAAAGACATCAGGATAATCAAATAATCAGGAATTTCAAAATATCTGAAACTACATGTTGATGCCCATCTTTGTATGTTAGGTGATCTCAAACTTTGTGAGATTACTTTAAGAAAATATTATGATGGTCTAAAAACATGACTTTTTTGGAAAGTTTATGAATATTTTTGTATCATAATTATGTAATAATTACTAGAAATAAAAAAAGGTATATTATCACATATTTATTTTTTACATAAGTGTTTTATTTTAAAATATAAAAGAACATATTCTTCTGTGTAATGTTACCATAGAGATTATGGGGAATACAAATATCTAGATGTCACTCAATAGGCTGTCATAACATTTAGCAATGTCTTAAAAATTATTAAAAAAATTAAACTTTTAAATCATAAATTGATAGATTTACTAGATATTAAAATTAATTTGTTGATTTTTAAAACAAACATCCAGCAAAGAAGATTTTGTTTATTTTGCAAATAGAATTTTCTGTACCTGAAATTTGATGATATGACAATGTTCTGTTTTGATTAAGTTCTAATTTTTGAAATAATTCTGAAAATCAAATGTGATTTTTTTAAAATTTACTTAATTTCTAAACAAAAATATCTTATCAAATAAGATCAGATTTATTATATTCTGATACATAATAATGTTTTAATATTAAAGAAAATGTTGAAAGCTTAAATCTAGTGAGAATAAAGAAATCTGTCAGAATATTAGTGTAGTGCAAGAAGATTAATAATGTGTGTGTATGTTTATGTTTAAAAAATGTCAATTAAATTATAATGCAATTTAAGTTTTAATTTAGTTAGAGGCAACATCAGGCTGTGTTTGCTATTTCAGGCATTATAATTGTGCTGTAATTGTTATAGCTTCTCTATATTGTTTTAAACAGATATGCAAACCTTCTTTATAGTATACTGTTATATTTTGCTATAGATACAATTTTAAAAATTATTAGTTGAAATTAAATCTGATGTCGGCAGTATCCAGATCTTTTAGTCAATTACAATATCTAATTTTCATAAGTCCCATGAAAACATTCTCTTTAGATGACAATGTAAATGATAATTTTTGATTGGCAGAGTATTTTAGCCTGTAGACAAGACAAAAAACTAAAAAATGTACTTTCCTAAAGAAAAATTGTAACTTTCAGTCATTTGTTTACATATTAAAAAGCATTTTTGCAATATTTTTGTAAAATATTTATTTTAAACCAAAACCTTATTTCACTCCAACTAGATATTTTTCTCAAAATATTTATTTTTAGATAAATAACTGTTAAAAAATTTATTACAGCAAGCTAAAACTTATTTCACGGGATAAAATAGTATGGCCATTTATCAAAATGGTAATTTTTAAAAAATTTTTAATAAAAATAAATTTCAGATTTACTTTTAAGCTATATTTTCTTTCTTTAATGATAACCAATCCCATTTTTTGTGTGTTTTTAAAAAATGGATTTCAAGTATGTAATATTTTATTGTCCTAACTTTTTGTGTAGATAATTTATGACCAATAGTGTATACCATTGTTAAAGTAAAACTTCATTGAGAAATTTATTTCATATTTTGCAAAGGTCAAATATTAATTTTTAGAATATCTTTCATTTGAAAGCTTATATTTGTAATGAATAATAATAATACTATCAATATATGAATATATAAAAAAAATTAATTGTAAAAAAAATGTTCAAATATGAGGGAATATGTATGAAATCTTACTAGGACCTATTCAAAATAACAATGTTGAATTTCAACTAAACAGGTTAAAATAATAAAGTCAGATGTTATTGAAATTACAAAAGGCTAGTTTGATTAAAGATTCTCTAAAACATTTTTTGCTAAATTTTTGGGAATTCACTTCTTCAGATTCTTTTCAATTTAAATAGGATTGACACTAACTGACATTATTAGCACCACAAAGCAATGTTATTTTGTATCAGTCACTTAACAAATGTATTATTTAGTGATGCATTTTAATGGAAATCAATTAACAATTTGTTTTTTTTTTTACATCTAAATATAAGGTATAACCAGAGTTAAGTTCAGTTCTAAATACAATTATTCCTTGCACAATTCAGTGAAATTTTTTTGAAATGTTCTTAAAAATAAGAGGTAAGTTATTATTTATTTTTAAAATTTATTTATTTTGTTTAAAATATATTCTTATTTTAATATTATATTTAATAATAAATAAAAATATGTATTTATAATTATTAATGGTTTATGAATATTTAAAATGCAGCAGTGAATTAGAAAATCTATTTTTTAAAACCACCATATTAGTGATGGTTAAAGTAAAAAAAAAAGTCTTTCTTTTTAACTATACAATAATAAATCATTTATGCTAAAAAAAAATAAGTACATTTTGCTGCAAAATGTATTAAGTAAAAGCACGCACAGAAATAATATGTTTTAACAATTTACATTGCCATAGTGCAACATTAGTGGCAAATAGAAATAATTAGCCATCTTTGTTGAAGGCTAAAATAAAATATGCATTTGTATCTCATATCATTTTATAGATAATTTTCTCTAGTTTTAAAGGAGATATCAAAAACAACAATTTGATTTATAGTTTATACATAACAAAATTTTTATATAACCCATTTTTATTAAAATTGAGCTTTATTAAAATAAATTGATAAATGGGTTGATATTAAGTACAATTTCAAATACATTTCTTACATTTTATTGAAGCATCATAGTTCCATGCAAAAGTACTTTTAATTATAAAAATATAAGTTTATCTTATAATTTTTATTACATTTCAAAATATTGGTTTGTAAAAAAAAAAAAAGGTAAATAATTATATATATACATTTTTCATGCTATTTCTCTCTACCCCCATATATATATATATATGCATGAATATTTGATTTTAGTATTAAATCTTTATTGTGTATTATAATTTAATAAATTAGACTTGATTTTTTTTAAAAAATATAATGCTACAAACAGAAAAAAAATCACATGCTAAAAATTATATTTGAACTTTGCAAATATAGAAAAAAAAATATTAAAGATAATACACAAAACCAATAAACTTTTTTTGTGGATAGGATGGGTAAAGAAAATCAGCTTATGAAAAAGAAATTTAATGAACTTTAACATGAATAAATAAATCTGAAACAATCTTAATTTTATATACTTCTGTTATAAGATTTAACATTGCATTTATAATTTTTACAATAATATAAACTTCTTGAAGTATCATTTTAAAAAGGGTACTAATAATCTTATAACCATAGTTTTCTGTTTACAATTACAATTGAATTTATTAGCTTTTATTTGTATAAAGAAATCAAATTAAATTGTAATAATGTATACTTTCATTTTAAAATAATTGTTATACAAATATTGTGTAAAAACAATCATAAATATAAAAACAAGGAATTTTTTGTTTGCAGATTGATAATAACCACTAAAGAATTGAGTGTAGAATCATCCTTGCAACTGCTCTCTAACAATCAGTGTTTAGTAGGTGTGGTTCACCATCTTTTAAAGTTTATTTTAACTCTAGAGTTCTGTACACCCTGCCCTCTATAAGTCTGTTTTGAACTAACAAAATCAATATAGTTTCTGTTGTCAAAATAAATACAAAACCAACACAGTATAGGTAGTTTCAGGAGAATAAATGGGAGTTGAAAGTCCATTAGCTTTTTCCAACAGTTTCCAAATGAAGTACACTATAATTATTAATAGAATGGTTAAGCCTTGAATTAATTACAGTTTATCTTCTATCAAAGTGTTAATAAAATTTCCATGCAATGGAGTGGGGGAATATTCTGCCATATAATGTTCACATAAGCAAAACTCTCCATATAGTAGCACCACTCAGTGCAAGTCATAGAGTAATCAATGGATACGGGAATATAAATATGAAGAATATTGATCATATAATGTTTATTGGTTTAATGTAATATAATTTTTATTTAGTTTTAATTTATGGTTTTGTAAAATATAATATCAATAGTTGTATTTTCTTTTAACTTTTTGTTTTGGAAACTGCATGTTTTTGGAATTGACTATCATTGAAATATTTAAAAGACAAATTTGGAACTGGGGTAGACATATTGTTCAAGAGTTGATGATAGATATACAGTTGAAATCTTAAATTTAATTCCAAGAGATTGTAAAAAAAAAAAATCTAGAAAGAAATGACATGTAAAGTGGATGGATGAATTTAAAAAGTTTGTTGATGTAATGTAAAAAAAGATGTGGATAAAAAAAAAACAATTTTATGCTTGAAGAGCTTTAATCTGTAATGGATAATGTTTGAAAATTACGATGATGACAATACTGTGGTTATGTGTGCATTTGAATGTATCCATAATTTTCAAACATTACAATGTTTAATTTTTATACTGTTAAAACAATATTCATATGACCTAAATATGTTACATGGGTCATTATTGTAAAAATAAACTGATTTTGAATATTTGACGGCTATGGATCTATTTGCAGGGTGTACCATGCACAAAATAAATTAGAAATATGCTTAATTGTATATAAATGGATCCATGAATAATTATTACTAAATTGCAAGCAAACTATAAAATGTCCTAAATTTTAAAGTATAATGCAATTTGCCTACAAATTTAAGTAAATAAAATTTAACTGTGATATAATGTGATAAACACTCAATTAACATTGATAATTGAAAACCGAAGTCACATCTAATAGTAGTAATTTTGTCTGATTTAAACTAATTTCTTAATTAATACTTTCATTGTATGCATCTATAAAATCCGTAAAAGTCTTAATTAATAATGTGTGTTATTCATGTGAGAATTGTCAGCGTTTGACTTGAAAATAATTTAAGGAGCTTCATGATGTAAAATCACTAAACATCACATGATCACTGTTTCTTATACTTGCTTATAACTGTTATTAAACAGGCAAAACTCTCCATACAGTAGTGCCTCAGTGCAAGCCAGAGTAATCAAAGGATACCCATTAATTACTCTGGCTTTCACTATGTGGCACTACTGTATGGATAGTTTTGCCTGTTTAATAATGATGTAGAATCCACGTATTTACCAATCCTACTTTGGTTAATTAGTCATCTTTTTATTCTTTTAGCAAAAAAAAATATTGTAATTAAATTTTGTATTTAAAAATAACTATCTTAAAATATTTGACAAATATGTTTCATAACTAACTGATCTATTCGCGTATCATTTAGAAAATATTAAAATTAATGAATTTCCTTTAAAAGTAACTACTGTTTATTTATTTGTATCGGAATTCAGTTTATTTTTATATTAACATTTAGATAAGAAAAAAAATCAATAAAATAAATTTAAATCTAAAGAAATATTGTAATAGAAAATTGTGTTTATTACTAGTTTTTATAATTTATATTTTGTTTCCTTAATAGATGTTTTAAAAATTTTAGATTCGCTTGCTCATTTTATTTTCACACACATTTACTCACGAGCGCGCGCTTGCGCATATACATTATTATATACTTCTAAGTATAATGCATTCACTGTAATTAAATACTTTACCTAAGAATAACAAATAAGTCAATGCAAAAAAAAATACTTTGTCTCATTTTTTTCATTTAATTAGATAATTATTTTATCAAAACAAAAATGTCTTTGCCCTTCCATTCTTTTGGGATTTTTTTTGTTTACAAGTACATTTTCAATGACTGAAGAAATCAATAGTATTATTATTATTTTTTTTTTTTGCTTTCCAACTTCAATGCAGGGAATTTTTAATCTCTTATTTCAGTCCTTTTTATTATATACATTGTTTTTTTAAATGTCCTCCGATGCAAATCAAGATATACATTATACTGAATTCGAGATTTACTCATCTATATTAATTTTTATTAACAAATCGTCGTATTCAGTGAAGCGGCGTTTAAATAGCTTGGTCTATCCCTACTAGAACTGTCCTCCGCCCATGGTTGTAAATTTTGAAGTGCATGTAATGACGCATTGTTTAAACATATTGAGTCCCTGGAGTCGTAAATACTTTTGTTTGCTTCGGCATGAAGACTCAACATAAAGCGGTTTGCTGCTTGCCTTTCTGCCTCCCTTTCTTCAGCTGTTTGTCGCCTACAAAAGAAAATAAAAATGTCTCAATATATATATACAGATTTTTTTTTTTACATATTCACAAATAAAATAACTAATGAATGTATTCGTTTTACGAATTGTAATGTTTAATCATTAATATTGTGTGCATATTAATTTTCCTGCGCAAAAGCTGTAACAATACTTTTAAAGAAAAAACGCAGTTAGGGATAATAAGTATTAGATCATACAGTTAAATCCTTCAACATTCAAGTTTAGAGTTTTTTTTTTAAAAAAAATTAACATCCTAAAGTCCAGATATCTATTTAAGGTACATTGTTTTTAAAATATATATTTTTAAACAAAATATTTTTTGGAAAACTTCCTAAAATTCATCAAGAACATTATTTTTTCAGTCCAAAAGTACTAACTAGAATTCTTCATAATATAACATTATCTATTTTAAGTAACATTGTTTTTAAATAATAATACAAAATTTCTCTTTTGACTATTTTCATGGCTCTTTCCATCTACTATACTTATGTATAAAATAAGATATCTCAATTTGTCATCAATTCAACCTTCTATTCTAATTTGAGAAATAAATCTTTTCTTTTTTTATATCTGACAATAATGTCATCATTTGAACTTTTCTTTTTCTTCTTTTTCATTTTTTCATTCTTATATTTTAAAAGGGTCCAAACCATTTAATATCGCTAAATTCTGCTTCTTATGAAAAAGCTCCAACTTTGCCAGAACTATCGTGCATTTCTTTTTTGTAGCTTATATTACCAGTATTATTTGACCAAACTATTCAAAATGGTTATTTGTTCCAGTAAATTTATTTTCAATCTCAATATAAATATTTTTATAAACTTTGTATATAATCATTGCCATAAACATTATGACAATAATCTTCATGCTGACTTGAACATATTTTTTTCTTAATATTTTTTTCTGACATAACTACCAATCATCTTTAAATTTAATTATTTAGTTCATTTGTCCATAATTTTGTAATTCAAAGATTATGTGTGACTCAAAGCCATTTTTATTGTGTTTTTACTAAGATTAGTTACTTATAACAATGCTCAATTAATCCACAAATTCAAAAGGTGATCCCTCAAGGCAAAATTCCTTGATTTCCTCCTCAAAATCAACATTCACTCCCTTCCCATCAATCAATTTTTGGTCAACTGTAAAGGTTTCACCAAGATCTCTCCTCTATGCCAGCTCTATAAAACTCTCAATAAAATCCTCCAGCACTCCCTACTCAAATGTCCCTTTTTGCTTGGAGTGAAACATATCATCAACTCCTATCTTTCCTCGCACAGGAACACCATCTTCAATCTCCAAGGAGCCATCGAAACAGGGGTCTTTGCAATTATCAGACTATCAGTTTTCCTCATCTATGCACTTGGGCTGCTCCGATGTCCTATTATTTTTGAACAGAGAATACACTCAGCGATTCAAAAACTATTGGACCTAACTTACTCTTTCAAAACTAGAGATACCAAACTGGCCCCACCTCCACTCCTCACAGAGACCTGGGCAATCCTCCAACTCCCATCCTCTCAGCCTCTGTCACAGGACTCACCCAATTAAATGTTTGTGACCTGTGTGTTGCTCGCTCAATGAGGACGTGTGTCTTGGACTTGCAACCAAATACTTTTCTTGTCCTGGACTGCACCCTCTTTCCACATCCCTTTCCTTTTTCATATGTATTTTTCCCTTTTCACCATGTTGTTCCTCAACTTCATTTTATCATGTAATCACTTCTTTGTAAACCCTTTTTTAACTGTATTTGCGTCTGTTTTCTTTTGATGAATAAACTTTCATCACTGAGAAAAAAAATTGTATTTTTTTCTGCAACACATGAATATTTTCAAAAATTAAGCAAAAAACTCCATACCAATTGATATTAATTCTATACATTGACTTTCAGTGGCACAGAAATAAAAGCATTAAATAACACCACATTTTTTATATATAAAATTAAGAAGATAATCAATTGATAACCTACTTCAATTAAAAAGCAATAGAATGTTTTGTTGCCAGAGTTTACAAGATCTAAGACTATATTTTGCAGGGTTTCTATCATCAAATAAATTACATATAGACTATGTGCAAAACAAAAAATGCTTACTTTCTTAAAATTGATAATCGTAAAAGTAATAAACATACTTACTAAATTAAAAAAAAAAAATCTAAAACCAACTGTTTCTGGATGTCAATATGGACCTGAAGAAATCAATAAATTTAACAAAGAACTGTAATCCTCTAACATCTCTCTCTCTCACACACAAACATCTAGAATTGAGCAAATTAATATACATGTTAACATATCAGTGCTTTTAAAATAATCCCTTGCAAGATTTAAATAGTATATTATTGGCAGAGTTACTTTTTTAAGATTATTAATTTCTGATGTAAATAGTATAAGTATAAGTTCTGATTAATCAGATTCATTCTCATTTTCACTTTTTTTCCAACAACTGGATTTTTATAAATAAATAATTAAATGGATAATTGCTTGCACATTCATAAAAAGATTGAGCACTGAAAGTGAAAGATGAGACATTACAATCTGATGTTGGTTTTCTTCCACACTAATCTTTGTACCAAACAATGTATGGTTTGTCTGTTTGTCATTAATTACATATTTCAACAAGAAAATGATTTTTTAAATTATGAAACATGAAAATCTAACTATGACATTTTAAACAATTATACCTTAGTATTCTTTTGACCATACTATTTTTCAGCATGAATATATCAGAACTATGCAAAGTTTGGTATTTAAAAAGACTGTGTTTATCTCATGAAATAAATATTATTTTCCAACAATATCAACATTTACCAGATTTGAGAGAAAGATAATGAACATATCTTGTGTGTTCTTTTTTTTTTTTTTTTTTACAGTTAATTTACTAAATGTTATGTTTTTTAGAATACCTTTGCCCATCCTTTTTGGATAACAAGATATTTTGTTTTCATGCATAATATCTTATTATATGCTTGGGTTTATTATTTAAATGGTAATTTTTTAATGAAATACATGTTGTTTTTTGGCTAATAAGATCCCCTACATTATATAATATTAAATGTATTATAGGTAGTTCTACTATTTGCCAACTGTTCTATATCTACCTAAATAAATAGGCACATAAATATATACAGTGAGAGAAGATGATATCCAAACCTCAAATATGCATCAACCATATTTTGAATTGTTTATCTGATTTAGTAGAATGAATTGTTGCTAAGAAAATAAAATATTATAATTTGATTTACAAGCATCAACATTTGAGTGCTTTTAATGTTTGACACCATCAACTTCAGCCGAATATCTATATGATTATTATTAATCACTTATTAATCTAGAGGTTATTATATCTTTTCTAGTCCATTATTTACATGTTTTATATATGTATGTTAGAGTAAAATTTTAATTTGAGCCAAAAACAAATATAATAAAAATTATACACAAAAGGATATTATTTTGTTCATTATATATACATTTATTTATTCTTATATATTAATATACGATTTTTTTCTGCAGAACAGGTTTTTTCATACCTGCACAACAATATGTAATATATGGGGGTTTGAATTCAGACTTTCACACAACCCTCAACTATTCATACTATCACATACTGTTAACACACTTTATCCCCCACATGTCAAAAACATATATAATATTAAAATTATATAGTGCTAAACCAATGTAATATTTTAGAACTATGACTTTCCAAGGACTGCCTACTGTTAAATTCAATTTAACAGTTTACAGTACCATAATTTGTCTGGAAATCTGATGAAAATAAATATTCTTTCATCTTCAGTCCATGATTTTATATGGAAAGAAATACACAATGAAAAGTATGAGGGTGAATATCCAATTAATGGAATGGTTTGCACAACATTATTTAATACCAATGTAATTTAAAGTCACAATAGAAAGTTGTTAAAATGTTGAATTTAATTACAGACAAAATTTAAAAAAAATATTTTCAAAATATTTTACTTACTAAACACTATTTAATTTTAATATTACAGATTAAAGATTGTTTACATAAGTACTTAAAGAATCTGCCTTGTAAAAATAAATTATGATCGTAGTGAATAAGTCTGCATAGCATTTCAGTCAACTTAATGTTCACTATCTTATTTTTCATTGAGTAGGATTTATTTTTGTTCTGCAGATAATAATGGATTCATTTTTATCAACTTTTTATAGGTAATGATACCATTAGATGTTGAATTAAATTTAATTATAAATAATGACTGGAAGGTCATAATATATAATATTTGTAACAAATTATTGACTTTTTCTTCTCTTTCTGGATGATTATCAAATCAAGTGCTATAGCTCGATTTAAAATACCTAGGTCACCCTCTCCCACCATATAATCTTAAGGAACTCCACATTTGCTAGACTGAATGTAAATTATGGTTTATGTTCTATAGAAGTTTATTTTCTGGTAGTATAATTGTATTAGATATTGATAACAAAGATAAAAAAAATTAAGAGTAATATGCAAGTTCTAATAATGATTTTTTTTTAAAAAAATTAACAAGTCATAAAAAAAACTGAAGATGATTTCATATAAGAAAATAATTGTTTATGTGATTATAATTAATGACAATTGTTTAGTAACTTCATTTACAATCATGAAACTCTACTTCACATCATTATAAGATAAAACATAATGGCAAAAATAATCCATAGATTCAGATTCAGTAAAAATATGATATCTTCACCAGATGTTAAAATTCCTTTTGTTTTTATAATGAAAACATGAGCATTGACCCAATTAAATCACTTTAAATTGGTGTCTATTTGTTTTAAATAATACTATCTATTTAACCATTTTATGATTAATATCATATAACTAGCAGGATTGAGTATAGTCATTTCTAAAAGAATAATCCCAAATTTGTTTGTGACTTGAAATAATTCTGCATTTACAGTAACTGGATTTAAAGGTTTTAACACTTTAAGTAGATATACTAAATAAATTTTAAAAGAATGTTAATTCAAATCTTTTAATATATAATTGATCAAAATTACAATCATAATCAAAGTTTCATTTTTGACTTAACATTATTTATAATCAATTTAGCTATAAATATTACAATTGTAATCATAAATTGTAACATTTTATTTTATAATATTAATTCTTAAATTAAAAAAAAGGTCTTATTATGTTCATAAATTATTTAAAACAAGATTGCTGTAAAATATTATTTTTTTGCATTTCTTTAAGCTATTAATTTAGATAAAGTCTTAACATTTTTTTAGTTAAATGTGTACTGGTATGAAGTGGTACTGCTACCTAAATTTATCTACTCACAATACTTTTTGGGCAGCGTGCAATTACTGTATGTAGCAATATCCTTTTATAATTTTTGATTAAATTATTTTAATATATCAGTAATGAATCAATATTTCAATTTTCATTTTTATTCCTAGAAGTTAAAAGTTATTAACAACAACAAAACGATGTTCAGTAGTTCAAACATCAAATTGTAAATTTTAGCTTGTATTATTTTTATTCTTTTAATTATGTTTAAAAATAATTTTAATAGTAATTATGTATAAAATTGTCTTACTTTGTCATAAAATTTACTCAGACTGATGATCACATATGTGAAAATTTTAATTTTGCAAAGTTGGCTTCAATTTAATTATGTTATTTAGTTATGTAAGTAAATCAATTATTTTATATAGTGCGATGTTTTAAACGTGTTAAATATAGGACAGTATTTCTTCCTCAACAAGCTTTATTTGTCAAAGAAAATAATGGCTATATTCTTTTAACCAAAAGTATTGGAGCACCAGATAAGAAAAGTTAGGTTTTAATTTTTTACTCAGAATGGATGACTAACATTGATAGTACTATGCATGATTTGATACAATGGTAGAGAGCGTAGTCTGTAGGTTAAGATCCATGAATATTGGCCTTAGCTTTCCTCTTCCCAGTACTTGGTTTTCTTATAAACTGCCAAGTATAAAACCATTCCATTTATTATTTAATTTAGTAGCCATATTACCCATTCTAAATCTTCACTTCTTTTAAATACTTGTGACAAACTAAAATATTTTCAATCATACTTTTGGTTTGAATTTATAAACTATTAGAATTTACTTAGAAGCTATTATAATTTTTAAAAATGTAAAATATTTATTGTAACATTAATTTGACCAAATTCTAAATTTTGAGTTTATTATTTGTTATTGCTTAAAATTGCAATAAGTGATTTATTTATTACCGTAATTAAAATAAGCTTTTAACATTTTTTTCAAGAATTTAGATATTTCCAATAAAACTCAGAGACTTTTAGATAGCATAATTCAATTATATCCACTAGAGATTCAATTATTTATTGAATCCATCCAATATTAGATTGAGAGTAAAATATAAAATGGGTTAATTATTCAGTGTTGGATTTGACAAATGAGTATTTTATTCCCCATCAATATTTTCTATGGAAAATTCTGAAGAGGTATTGCCTTATAATAGGCTATTTAAAAGTATTTTATTATTATATTGTGACTTAAAATTAATTAAAGAAATATTGTTTTGATGGTATTCAGTATTTTACTATTTAATAATAAATAATATTAAAACAGTTGCAACTTTCTTCATATATTAATGCCACCCAGTGTAAGCCTTAATCATCAATAAATGGTAAAAGGCTTGTGTATCAAATCCTTATTTAGTGCTGACTCATCCAATATCCCCAGACTAATTTCTAGATTATAGCCTTCATCAGTAAGAAGTCATGAGATCTGAGAGTATTCCAATTAGATTCTTGTATCTAGTGCATGGTAATCATGTAATGTTTTAGGGGTTTAATAAATAATATAAAATTATCTATTTTTTTCACTTACATTTTTCAATTTATAAAAGAAACTCTTAATCAATCAGATGTTAATGAATTTTATACATTTCAAAAATTAATTGTGAAATTATATATTTTACAATCTGTAATAAATAATTAAATGTATTGTTATCAGTACAATGATTTAGTGCATTCTTTTACTCAAAAATATAATTAACAAAAAAGTTATTAATCATTAAATATTTATTTTTTGGATTTTTTTTTTATTAATTTTCTTAAATAATTAAAGAGTTATTAAAAATTTAAAAAATCAACTTTACACTAGAAAAAAAAAAACAGTAACTATTTTATCGATACAAAAACTTCCTATCTCTAGAAGAAAAAAAACAGTAATTACTTTATTGATATAAAAACTTCCAAAAATATGCAACTTTTCTGCTATTTTATTACATCTTTAAAAATCAAATATAATTTGAAAAAAGATATGTGATAATATCACATAGTTATGAGTAATAAATATTTAATAATTTAATATAAAATAATAAACAATTAACAAAAATACTATTTTTAATTAACATCAATGTAAACATTATAAAATATCTTGAAAATAAATGTATATTGGCAAGCATATAAGTATATTTCTCTGCTTTTTCTATTTAATGACTTCTGATGATTTCTGGTCACAATAACTAAAGCCAATCACTCAACCATTAAATGCTATAAACTTTGTAAGTCATTCACAGATTACTGATTCTAACACAAAATGTGTCAAAATTATGAAAAAACACACTAACATTGTTGCGCTGCCAATGATACAAATATATACCTTGCAAACAAAAAAATAACAGAAATGTATATTGCTTTTAAAGTAATAATAATAATAATAATAATAATAATAATAATAATAATAATAATAATAATAATAATAATAATAATAATAATAATAATAATGATGATGATGATGATGATGATAAATATATTGTAAAAAATGAGTCACCAACAATAATTAAAAAAAGTAATTAATCATAATACCTATAAACATAACCCTTGATAAATTTTATAAAATGAATATTGTGTAATGTGATTTAAATAAAACTGTTATGAAATCATTATGCTTTATGAACATATTATGCCTATGTTAATTTTAGACTATTAATTATAGATACATTGAAGCTGTGAAGGCATTTATTACAACAATATTAAAAGTAATTGCTATTTTAACATAATGATTATCAGTGATGAATTTAATTTTGACACTGAGCTTCTTGAAGGCAAAAAATAATTTGTTTATCAAAATGCATTTATCCTTTATTTCTCATTATAACTGTCAATGGCAAATAATTGCAATAAATTTTTAAGCATGTTAATCTCTATATCTGAATGAAACATATTATAATCAAATGAAAATTTTCTCTTAGCAATAATCATGATGTATTATTGTGTAGCAGCATTGGTGATCAAATTAAAATAATTTTATAACAATTATGCATTTAATAGTTCAACTTCAATGTTAGTGATTCTACATTTTTAATTTTGCTTTATCCAAGATTACAAGAATAATTGAAAACAAACAAACAAACACTAAATTTTGGAACTAGTTCTATGAATTTGATAAATATTGCTCCATATTGTACTAAAAGTAAAAAGGCAAGAGTATTTTTATAATTTTATAGTTATTATTTTAATTTATTTTTTTAAATTTGAAACATAATATAAATATAAAAATAAAATGTATGTATAATACAAAAAATATCATAATGTAATTTATCTTATACATTATAAATGAAGAAATATTTTACCTTTTTTAATAGTCATATTGTAACTTTTTTTTAAAATTTTATATATATAATGTTTTATGTAATTGTAATAGTTCAAAACATGTTAAAACATTTTTTAGTAACAAAACCAGTTTGTTATTAAAAAAATGTTTTAACATTTTTTGAATCATTACAATTATTACAGAAAAATAGAGTCAAAAATATTCTAGAATTATTTATTTAATTGTTTAATAAAGTAATATTTAATGATAAGTATACACAAAAATAATTTTATTTTGGCATAAATTCTATTCACATAGGAAACTATACATATACAAAATTAATTTTCTTATCTGAACCTTGGGTTAGTTATCATTAATGGCATTTTAAAGGTAAAATTAAAATGAAAATCAGTTATTTATAAAAAAAATCATTTATTGTTTGACAGAAATTACAAAAAAAAAACAAGCATATAATGGTCAGTGCAGTAGCCAAATAATTCCTTATACACTGTGGAATAACTAATGAAGAGAGTAATATTTGTTTTCAATATGTAAAAAAAAATCAATTGAGACTAAAAACTAAGAAACTAAATATAATATGAAATACAATTTATAGCAATGTTCATACACCTACTTCAAACATAATTAGATTATTCAAATAATAGTGCATATAATAATATTAAGTGTAACATATTTATAAACCTTTTAGTCATTTATCTTGCTTTTAAATGCTTTTATTGAAGTTGGAAAATTGGTTTGTTTGTCTGATAGATTATTTGTTAAGGTTGGATATTTTTCATGTTAGAATGAAATTTTAAAATTGAGGTTTAATTTATTTAAATTTAATAGAAGTATTAAAATTTGGTAAATAACTAAGTTTTACAAGCCTAACCCATTTGAAATACTAGTAAGTCAACTAATTTCTTAGCTATGGATGAGAAGGTGAGAAATTACTAAAAATATTCAATAATTTTATGTATCACAATTAACAATTATTCTTAGAACTCTGATTTGTTTTAAATAAAATTTGTGAGAGGGCAGTATAAAGATTTTTTTTCTTTCAATTTAATAACATTTGTTAACAATTTTAAATTCCTACTGTATATTTTGCATGTGTACATAATTATGTATATATAATAACATAGTAACTATGTTTTCTATTTAAAATTATTTAATAGTGTTTATATTTATTTTAAAACAATGGTTTTAAAAAAAGCTATAGAAGAAAACTTGTGATCATTATTTAACATAAAAAGCTAAAGAAGAAAACTCATGATCATTGTCAAAAATAAGGATCGTGAGTTTTCTTTAGTTTTTTTTTTTTTATAAACAATTGTTTTAAAATAAAAATAAAACTATCAACCAATTTTAAATAGAAACTCAAGTACTGATTTATCGTACATATATAACTATGTACAAATTCTAAATATAATATATACATTAAGAGTGTATATATATATATCAAATTATTGCAGAAATATCTACTGACATATATACCCTATATGTATGACATTAATTTAAAGTAAAATTATATGTATTAAGTAAAGTTAAGTTATAACATATACACGTATTATTACATACACACATTAAATATGATATATTTATAAGAGATACAAATTTTAACTTACGGCAAAATTATTTAGGAAAACATATTAATGATAATTGTTCAGTCAATTTAAAAACAATATAGTTTTAAATATTCATTTATTATGTCAATATTAAAATCTTAAAAATAAAGATATACATTTTTTTATATTAAATTATTTTCTTAAGTGTTCACTAAAAAAAAAAAAAAAAATGTTATTTTCATCAATATTGGAATTTTTGGATTTAACTTGAAATGAAAGCATAGCGGAGTCCAGAAATTAATTAAGTCAATTTCTGGACTCCACATGCTTTTATTTTTAAGATAAAGTAAAAACACGAATTGTTGTTGAAAAAACAATCATTTTATTTTTTAGTGAACAATCAATGAAAGCATTTAATATATAAAAATACTATAGTTAAATATATAGTGTTTTTTTAATTTGTTTACAAAAATTAATTATAAACAAATAAACTCACAAGTGACTACAATTCTTTTACGGCATTATTACAATACTTGTTTATAAAATTAGCTTTTTATAAAATTATCTCGTATGAATCCTAAAATTTTCTAATCATTAGTTTAGTTTTGATAGCTATATTACTATGGCTAATAGGATATATAGTAAGAATTCTCTTCTCAAACTAAACATCACAGGTTCAAAAATTAATCATTAGAATTTCCTAGAAGTTTCATATTTATAATTTATACATTAAACTGCATATGAATAAAGACATATATCAGATTTCTAATGTATGCAATAATTTTCATGGAGTGATAAAACACTTGGATAATTATATCACAATGATTTCATAAAATATGTTTGCAATAAATAAAAATGCATTTTTTTATTAAAAAACGAAAATTTAAATTAAATATAATGATAATATATTTGCTCAAATATGGATAATTTTTCTTATCAATATAACTTTACTTAATTTGCCATTTTTTCTCAAATCAGTCTTAAAATGCCCTGAACAAAAGGAATTAATAGTCATTATTTGATAGTAAAAACAGAAATTTAATGAAAGGCTTTGAATGATTTTAAAGAATAGAAATAATTTAATAATCAAGATGTTAATCTAACTAAAATACCAAGATACTATCAGTGATCAAAAAATAAAACATTAAAAGAATGCATTCTGTACTTGGAGAAATGGGTATTTATTGATATTGTAAAAATAGGAAAATAAATTTACACTTTATTCATATTTTTTTGTAAATGTTTCCTATTTCTATTTAGCTTTTATTTGCATAGAATTGTTTTAATAAAAAATTAATCATCTGAAAATTTATAGATCTCAAACAGCAAAAGTATCTTATCAATAAATTTATTATTATTTTTGTTTGTTTTATAATTAAAAGGTGACTTGTAATATTTCACAAAAGATTTTCAACACTTTAACTTTGGCTTTAACAAAATTGATTAATAAATAGACATATTTCATAAATAATATACTTTATCAGAGAATATTCTTTTTCATTCTAAAAACAAAAATAATTTGTTTGTTTTGTTTATTTATTTTTAACTGCTCTCACTTTATTTAAAAATTTGATACTTTATTTTGGAGAATAAATTTATTTTTGAACTTATGTTAGCCCTTTAAACAATAACACTTTCATTGATCTCCCTGGTGGAATTATTTGTAACTAAAATTTGATTTTAATAATAAAATCCTTTATTCTATATTAGGATTAATTATATTGTATTTGATTTATTAGAGATATAAGAATACAAACAAAATCATTAAAAATCATATTAGAACTTTGAAAATAAAAAAATATATAATAATGAAGACAATGCATAATGGAAACAATGGACTTTTTTCTTAATGAATGTTGTAAAGGAAAGTCTATGGAAAATGAGTCCAACAATTATTTTAAAAGGCCTCAAAGACCAACAATTTGCAAAAACATGTAACATAAGACTGAATTATATAAATATTGCAGTTTATTCTGTTTAAGTACGATTTATTAACTTTCTACAACTTTAATTTGAATATTTAAATAATGATTATAATCATAAATTTATTCAATAGTTAATAATTTTTAGGTATCATTGAAATTTTTTTCCAAGTAGCTTAATTACATCCAAACATTTAGATAACTAATTGCTCATTTCATATATAATCATTATTAACTAAAAGAAAAATAACTAGAAAAACAAACTGCAAAAATCATTGCTATCCAGCAACTACTAACTTAATTATTATTCTTATCTGTTTAATCGCTACAAAAAAACTTGAAAAAAAATTTATTATAAAATTAACTATAAGGAAGTTTTAGTTTAATTGCATAAGATTAAATTTAGTGAGCTCATATGAAAAATATAAACCAATACTTTGAAACATAAAAAATGTACAAGCTGAATAATATTTGTAATCTTTTCTAGTGCAGATTTTTTCTAATCAACAGATCTTTTCATAGCAAGGAACAAAGTGAAATAATCCAAATATTTATTTATGTTAAAAAATAGATTTGAATAATATATTTTAAAATCTTACTTAATTAAATTTTTGATACAAAAAAATATTTTTTTTGTGGTTCAATTTAAAATTTGTTCATTCGACTATATTGAAAAGATGTATTCACTTTTCAATTTGTGCTTAAATTAAATTACAGCAAAAACCTGTTAATCCCAATATCTATTAAAAACTATTATTATTCAAATAAAATATCAAAAATGATATTTAATCTTTTACAATAAATCAATAAACATTATTACACATTTACAAACAAAATTAAAAATCAAACATTAGAAAAAAATATCTTACATTAATAAGCATAATTATAACAAACAACTTGTTTTAATCCTTAATTAATTAATTCTATTTCATTTATAATCAATTTTTAAAATTAATATTTTACATTTTTTTTAAAAAAAAAAATATTGAATTGCTATTTGAAAATGTGACAGACATTTTGATCAAGGAATAAAAGCAAATTGTTGTTTTTATTGTTTCTATTACAATCACAAAATTCTTGTGCTGATATTACAATATAAAAAAAAATGCATTTTAAAGATGTATACTGTTAATATTAAAATAATTACGTTCATTATATAAAAACTATTTATATATAAACAAATTTATAAATAATAAATTAATGGTTACATTTTTAATAAGGTTTGGGTTTATAATAAGTGGACAGAAAATCTATTATTGACTCCCCCCTCCTCACAAAAAAGTCAGAACTCTGAAAAACCCTATAATCAGATACTTTAGATTACTGACAGTATATGCTATCAGCTAAGTTTTAATATAAAATTCCTATTGCTACAGACCAATCAATAATCCATATCATTAAGTAAAACACCATTTGTTTATTTTTAAAAGATGAGTAAAAATATACATAACTAAAAAGATACTTTGTAATTTATATTTACTGAACTTAATGTAATTAGAAGGGATTTGAATTCAAGACTTTCAAGCTACTGATACACATGACCATGCACATGTGACAAAGACAAATGATCTTCAATATACATATTTTATGCTGAACAAGAACTCATCACTTGGTCCAGAACATCACACACACACACACACATATATATATATATATATCAACCAATCCTTAGACATTTCCCAATATAGAAAACAATCAAAAATTTTAAATTGTTGTCAAGGCAATCTCCTTTATATATATATATGGTAAAAGAGAAATATCCTAATGATAAAACCTATAAACAATTTTAATGAAGTGACCTTGTTTCATGAATAGTAATATTCTTTTGTTGAATGAGACAAATGTAAAAGAAGATCATATTTTAATAATAAATAAAATAATACATAAATAAAATACAGTTCTCAATACTTTGCAGATTTGGGTACTATGTCATAAATAAAATATGATCATTTTGACATGACAAAATTTATAAATGAGAATATAAAATAAAATATTGTTTATCAAGTAAAACAATTAATATCATAAATGGAAATGACTATCAGTAAATGCCCTCAAATTAGGTAAACCCAAAAGCACTAAAAATATTATAATTGAGCAAGGCTAGTTAGCCTGCAAACTAAATGCATTACATATATGGACAACTACCTATGATAAATATAATTATGAACCAAGTTGTTTTCTCCACTTATGTATTACCTATACTGAGTAAATGTCCTATTCAGGCAATTTAAAATATCATGAGTAAATAAACAAATTAATCACAAATAGCTTTATAATAGTTCATATCTACATGTATAATGCACTCATGATTTTATAATGAGTGCCAATAAATCTACAATAAATCGTCTTGCTTGGTAAAAAAAAGTAATATTTATTAACTGTTTACTGGGTAGTAAAATGTCATCTGAAATATACTATAGGGTAAGGTAAATAGTTGTGTAATAGTTCATTCAGTAGTAAATCAAAACACATACAATAACAACATAAATTTATTAAGATAAAGATTAGTTTGTTTGTGGTGGTTTGAATAAGGAAGAATTTATAACAGCAATTTAACATCATTTATAGTTCACTATCATTATAGTATAATTAAATATGATATGTGATTTATAATGAAAATTATCAATACCTATATTCAAAAAGAATTAACTATAAATTTCCTTTCAAGACTGTTTAAATATTGTTTTTTTTAAATAGTTTATTATCATTAAATGTATTATTTTTGTTATAATTATAAATTTCCTTTCATGCAAATAAATATAAAATTGTATGGAGAATACTTAATATTATTATATATAATAGTCAAGTAATATATTGTAAAATTATTTATAATTTTGAAATTAAGTTATGCAAATATTATTTGTTTTAGTTTTTATTTAAACTATCTGAGTTATGAGATCACAAAACAGACTGCATTGCAATTAATGTTATTAATTTAGAAGAAAGATTTTATAAACATTTATAAATATTACTATTTATAAATTCAAATGTTTTTAATAGACAATATTTTTAATAGACAATATGTTAAACATTAGTTTAAATTTTTTATCTTGCAGAAATTTTCTTTGACATCTTTATGCTAGAACCTATGTGTAAGGTTTCATAGATATTTTAATCCCTGAATGTTATCAAATTGTTTTTTAATATCATGATCCAAATACATTTTGCAATTTTAGATTCATGGTGGTGAGCATAGCATTTTTTGTTAATCATTCCATTTAAATCACAGATTCCAAATAAAGAAAGTCGCATGCCTTTCTTTTCTAAGAGTTTTTCTGCTCACAATACATTTTGTTTAGTGCAAGTCCAGAATCTATTCATAAGATAAGGAAATGTTAATTATAAACCTTTTTGTCAAGGAAAGAAATTATGTATTCTTCTTTCTGATAATATAAACAATGTAGTATATATTTCTAAACACTAATTCTGAACATGTGATTGCTTTCTTCCAATTTTAGTAAAGCATTGTTGTCATCCAGCAATAATTTAAAGTAAAAATATTATTTTTAATTTTAATAAGCATATGACTTATTTATTCTACATTTATTTAAAACAAAATAAACATATTTTTATTACACATATATGATCTGGAATTGTTTTCTTTATTTAATAATTTATATACTATAGAAAAATGACAAATGAAATATCACAATATATATATATTAAAAATTTTCAAACATTTGTTCATCTGCATAATGATGTCATTTAAAGAAAGAAAACAATTAATTACACAGATGAGAAAATATTTGAAAATTTGAATTATAAATAAACACAAGGAAGAAGCAACATTATCTGTATATAGTGATACTAAATACATGAATGTCTTACTTCCAACAGCAAATCCTAAGCCATATTAATAAAGGCAAAACCAGAAATCAATCGGGAGAATTTAAAGGCATTACTGTCTGGTAATTACAGATTGGTCAACTTTACTATACATGGCTTAATAATAAAGAATAGAAATTGTTTTCTCATATATTATATAGTATATAAATTGTTATGCAATTTGTTATTAACATTTTTTCGCAAAGGGGGAAAGGTGTTTATAGTTAATTAAAGACCAAGAATAACAAAACATATATTTATTGACTGAAATCATATCAATACACCTGGTTAATTATATTAGATGGGTTAAAATCTTTAGTGTGTTTTGAATTTTATATTTTTAACTTGAACAATAAAATTGAATTAAGTTATTGAGTTACACTTTACATTGTTAAAATTGGTATCTCAAGTTTTTGAACTATCTTAAATTCTTTCTTTCCCATCTTTATCATATTTATTCCGTTACAATATATAGAATCTCTTAACAGTTAATTAATTTACCTTAATTTTATTTTGTTAAATAGTTATGCATCATTAGTTATTATATTAATACTTACAAAGGTAAATCATCTTGTATCTAAATTATTCAAATGAAAATTTTAAAGTCCAATAGTATTGAGATGTAGTCAATTTTAACCTTTATATTTGTCAGTAATAAGAAGAATTTGCCAAGTTGATCTCATTATACACTTCAATTTTTTTTACAATTCTTATTATTCTCGAAAATAAATTATTACATTTTTGTTCCAATCTCCAAAAAGCATCTCTTTCGAAGAATATGTTAGAAAAATTTAAAATTTCATGTAATGGCATCATTATTATGAAATGCTCATAAGTGAAACATACATTTTACAATACAACTAAACATAATTATTATGATTAATATGTACTAAATCTAGTTTGAATATTAAATTGTTTTAAAAAAAAACAACTAATTAACAGATGAGCAACGAGTATATGAAAACAATTTGCATTTCTAGAATTATCTACTATTTTTGTACCAAATGTTATTACCAAAAGTAAAATTCAGCATTGTCATTAGATGTCACATCATCACCCACAATATCATAATAAATAAACTTTCTATAAAACCTCTATCTTCTATATGTTTTAATATTATATATGATGTAAGGAGTTAAATTTATAATTTAAAAAACATTATCCTGCATACATTAATCAGAAGACTGAAAAAGTTATTCCTCTGACATTGAATATATTCTAGAGTTACATGAATATGCAAATCTATTATCTCAGTCACAGGAATTTTTTTTACTAAAAGTTTTATATTCAATTACATCATCAACTATGAATGACTATTTTCAAATTACGAAAGAAATTGATAAACATTACATTGTCAATGAAATATGAAAGCAATTAATCAAATGTACCAAGTGTAGCTTTTACCCAATGCTTAAATATAATATCCACATTTAATATATCTTTACAAAAAAAAAAAAATACAATTATGATTAGAACAAAATAAGTTTTAATATAGGTATAAACTAGATTAACTGATGCCTTGATACATATTTGTAACTAATACTTTTTAAAAAAAATTATAATGCTCTTCTTGAAAACTTGTTGCTAATTCATGATCTCTCAGAGAAATGTTGGCTTTTCTAAACCAATATCTCACTATACACATAATTTATTAATGTAATAAGTGTGCCTATACTCAACTATAGAGAAGATGGTTATTTTTATAATTAAATATGGCTTAGTGTTTCTAAAAACATTGCATTGTCATATTCATAGCAAAATGATCGAGAATCATAATGGAGAGATGAGGGTAAGTGTATATATTTGAAAAGATCATCTTGCTATGAATATGAGACTGTCATAAGTTCTCAAAACCATTAAGTATTTAATTTATAGAAATAATAAGCATCTATATAGTTGTGTAGAAACACATATTATATTTATTACATTTCTGTATAGAAGAAGTATAAACAGTTAACGTCATTACATACTTTATAAAAGTAATTTAATTCATGGATACAACTTGACAAATAGCAACAAATGGGCATTCTATATTTACTAAATAACTCAAATAAATATGGACCTTCAGGAATTACCCTTCTGATATAATCCTTTAAGCAGAAAACCTAAAGTATTCTACCTTTAGTATATGAACAAATATAAATACAAAACAGATGATATACAAATTTGAAATATCCAAAAATACATGCAGAAATTATAGTCTGGCATTTTATTCAAGTGTATTAGATAAAATGAAAACTGTTTGATTTTAGAGCTTTGAATATTTAGCAATCATTTGCATTGATGCATGTTGTTTAATATATAGCAAAGCACCATCAGTCTGAAATATTTTTGTCCACATTATAACACTTAAAAAGTCATAAATGTTAGTTGTGACAATACATATCAAAACATGAATAATAAATAAATTAATTAATATCTCTAATAACGTGAAAGCTAAACACCTTCAAACAGATACGCTTTAAAAATGCTTTTGTGACAGACAATCAGATGGAATAATGGCATCACATGGGACTCTAAATTCTAAAACACAAGCCAGAACTATTAGAAAAAGATGAGACCCATCTTAATCTATGCCTCAATTATAGTTTAAATAAGCCATTTTTTTTCTAATAGTTCTGGCTTGTGTTTTAGAATTTAGAGTCCCATGTGATGCCATTATTCCATCTGATTGGCTGTCACATAAGCATTTTTAAAGCGTATCTGTTTGAAGGTGTTTAGCTTTCACGTTATTATATATTATCTGTTTACGCTTAAATTTAATATATTTAATATCTCTAAGTAAATTGGCAACCAATTCAATTTATTAAATGCATGGCATACATTTGTGAAGCCTATTATCAAAATAAAGATTATTATGGGTATACAAACTTGTCAATCTAATGTTTCTGATTACTATTTTATGAAATAATCTCTAATATTCATGTGAACTAATGATTTTACACATATAAACATCACAAAATTATTATAGCCCGATTTTCTATTTATACATTTTAATTGCAACATGTTGATTTTAGAACTTTTATATTTTATCAATGTATAGTACACACACACACACACATATATATATATATATGGTTTTAACCTATCACTGCATCACTATTCTTATGCTATCATGGATGAGAACAATTATATTCATGTCATATTCCCATAGAAACAAAAAAAATAATACCTTGTAATACAATTAGATTTCAAGCGATGAAATTTGATTGTGGTTATGTTTTTTAATTCGTAGTACATTCTTAATAAACATGTTTAAAAATTGTGGAGTCCTTGCCCAGTGTAAAAATTTCCCAAACCAACTTATTTGAATATACATATTTGTATATATTATTTTTGTACGCGAGTGTGTGTATATATATTGTAGATATTATTTTTGTACGCGAGTGTGTGTGTATATATATATTGTAGATATTAATACTCAATTTATAGCGAAAACATAGCAAATATAGTATATAAACTAAATTTTTAAAATGTAAAGTAAGTAATAGCTTTGAATTTGAACCACCAACTGATTAATGTTAATGTTAATAAAATAAAATGTGAAAATAATATTTATATATCTATGCATTATAATATAATTTAAATATAGATTAAGGACACCTAAAATCTATATAAAAAGAAAAAAAAACCCAAAAGGACATAAGTAATAATTTTTTTTATGATGATAACAATATACCAAAACAACATCAATTACCCAGTAATTAACTAAGTGATAATTTAAAAAATTGTTTATATTAATAGAAAAAAAAAAAAAGTAATGCGCAATATCTAAGATCCACGTAGCTTATTAATAAGTACCATAAACTAAAAAAAATGACAACAATCATAAACCAACAAAATATAAATTATATGCTTGAAAAAGAAAAGTCAATTACTTTATTAGGGAAGTAGTGTATAATGTTATAGTTAAAACTAGTTTTATTATGCATATTTGAAAAATTAAGAATACACAAGACACTAAAATTAATAATTGCATGTTAAAATAATTAATTAACTGTATAATACATAATTTCCACTCGTATATATTATTGCCTCAATAAGCAACGAGCTCACGAAAATTGCCCCAAATAAAATGATATGGGCAATACTATTAGTTAAATGATAACATTGGCTAAACTCGAAAGGTTTCAAATGTCATGTGCTACAATACCAAGAGCAAAAGTAAACAACAATACTAATATTTTTTTAAAATAAAGGCAATATATTAGCAAATTAAGAGGAGACTTCTCATACTCATTCTTTTAAACTGTAATGGCTTTTACTGTTAAAAGCACATGTCATTAAAGGGTAAGGTAACTTTAAAATTTTCCTCTTCACAACACATCTTCCAACTACAACAAAATCTCTTACACCATAATAAGCAGCTTATTATCATAATCAGATTTACTATCAAGTTATTTTTATAAAATAAAAGAAGATATTATTTTGCCTTTATCACTTTTATTTCCTCTTTAAATAATTTTGTTCTTAAGTAAAATAATTTCTTAATAATTTTTTATGTAAAATGGGTATCTCAGGATTCATATTATTAATAGTTAATAATTATACATTTTATTCTTCTTTTTAATTCTTGAAGACAATTAAACAAATAATGAGATCCTAGTAGATGTGATATATTCTTATCCTTATGATAAAGTCTCCTTAAACTGCAATAACAATAATAATTTTATACTTAAAATAAACATGAGAAAACTCTTACTTTAAGAATATAATAATATACTACGAACTAGGAAAGTATTCATATGTAATGAGTGGATAAGAAATTTATGGGCACTCAAAAATTTATACTAACAAATCCTCAGTAAATATTTTCTGAATTGAAACCAAGCAATTTCATTATTTAAACGTAGGTTAGATAAATAAACTAAACTTCTAAATAGAATAAAGTGATTTCAAAACAAGAATTGTGAACTTTCACAAATAAATAAAATTGACTAAAGTGATCTCCAATATGAATAAATTATTAAAATTATTTTAATAAATACATTTTTTTTCTTAGATATTTTCTTAACAGCATAGATTCAGAATTTTAATAAAGTAACTCATGTCAATTTTTTTAATATGCATGCACTCTCAATGCATGTATTGCAGACAATTTATGATAAGCTTTATAATATTTACATTTCCGAAGTTATGTAGATGATGATAAACAACAAAGAAAATAAATTAACAATAAAAGCACATTTACTTTAAGATTAAGACTTTTAATAAGAAACAACTATGCCATCTTACAATATTATCAAGATGAATTTCTTCAGATACATTAAGCAAAAAAAATAACATGAAAAAAATACAGTTTGCAAATTTACAAGAATTAATCAAAGAATAAATACTTTTTACATTATTGATATCTGAATAAGTCCTCTCATTTTTTACAGAAGTCATGCTATTATAAATTCCCTTATAAAGGCATTTAATACATTTTTAAACTATAAACTTATCAATCTAGGTAGTGAGATGGCTATTGAAGATATATATTCTCTTTTGAAGGCATATATACAATTTTTTTAAATTTTAAGATTAAATATTTATTGGATCTACATCTTGCAGTGTGGGAAAAACACAGCTACAAGAACTACACAACAAAGAACAACTTACACTCAGATATACTAAGATTGCAAATGCAAGTAAGGCTGGTATTCCTCAAAACCTATGAAAAATATCAATTGCCAGGACAATGTCATGGTGATACACTATACATGGTTTTATACAGAAATACATTGCAATCAAGATCCACATTTGGTATGATAAGGCAATGGCAAAGTAAAATGATGGCATGAACTCAAATGAAAAAGCACCTACATCTGAGAGCAATAAATAAAATAGAAATTGATCACTAGTCATATAAGTATTAGGAATGAACCATCAAGAAAGAACAGCAATAATAATGATGTGCCTTAAATAAAGTATTATATGCTTAAACATATGATAAAAAACAATATAATTCATCAAAAAATATCACAACACCAGAGAGAGAGAGTCTAAGCTTTGATTTCCATCAAAATACACTGTCAAGATAAGAATATACTTGAAACAAGTGAAAGACTTATGCTACAATATCATTACTAAATAACAACAACTAACTGATGTGAAAAACTATACATGGATGATTAATGTTAAATATAACTTAATAAAATTATAGCATAAAATAAACAATTAACATATACATCAGATTCTACCTCATTTTGCATTTGCATACACATTCAATAGATAAATAACTTCATAGGAGAGACAAATATAACACATTTAAAGTATAGCATTATCAAACTATAAATTCTCTGACAACAATTTGACAGTATAATTCATAAGTAATATATAAAATTATACCAAATAAAATCATAAAATAGTAATAGCATTTAAAAAAAGAATATTTAAGCTTAAGAATTAAACCCTTTTTATCAAATATAAAATAAAATAAAAAAATTTCATTTTGTTTCCTACCGTTTGACAGGATACAGTCATTGACAAATAAAGTTCTGAAGATATTGTATATATCCAGCTTATTATACCACATCATGATTAAATTACACATTTAATAAATTAATCAATTCATTTCTAGCATAAATACATATAATCATTCAAGTGGATAAAATACATTTTAGGAGCAAGAGCACAATAACAATATATATTTTATATTTTAATAGAATATATTACTTTTATATATCTTTTAAAAGCACTTCTATGAAGATGAACTTAAGAGCAATTCTTTTAAAAAAGTACATTTCACAGTAGAACAGATTTATAACAATAAAAAGTGAGCAGATATATTGTAATAAACACAGGATAAGTTCATAGATAAACTTGGATAAAATAAATAATTCAGGATTTTGGGGAATAATAATAGTAATTTCCAAATAAATTTTCTGTTAATATTTTAAAAATACTATATTTAAAAGCATGCAATAGAATATAATAGGTTTTCATAAAATATTAAAAGTCAATTAATTTTAACTTCAAGCATAAAGCAAAGTATATTTCCTTACATTAATTTAAAACAGATATAATAAATATACTTTAGCAAGCAAAATATCATTTTCACATCACTACTAATGATAACAAATGTCATTTTAAAGATAATAGCATTTTTAATAATTTATATTTCAATAAATGAATGTTATTCTTTTAAATAAATGTCTGATGATAACAGAAATGCATATTATATATATTTAAAGTCATTCATTCTAATACATATTTTAAAAATACAAGTATGTGTCCAAGTAATATAAATTTAATAAATTAAATATTTCTTTATTGAAGCATATATAACCTTTGGTAAGACATTTATGACTTAATATATTATTATCACAATGCAGGTTTTACTATTTGAAATTAAAAATTCTTCATTTAAAAATAAAACAAACTCCAAAGAAAACATTGTTTTGAAGAAATGAAAATTTTAAGCAAAAAATTCTTCAAATAGATATTTCTTAAAACAATTAAATAGCTCCAAGTTTTTATCAGTCTTAATAATTTTAACATATATTAAATTTATCTGGTAATATCTATTATAATATGAATAATAGAATCAATGAATGTTTTACACAACAGGAATGATAATGATACTTTATTCTGAAATCCATTGAAGCACATAATTCAAATAAATATTTAATTACTGGTGAATAATCAGTTGATTTTTACATACTGTTTTTCCTCTAATGCAATCTTTAACCACTGTAAGTTCATAAGCTTAAAAATTGAACCTGGATAAAGTTAGTTTAGCAAATAATTCTTTTAACATTTAAGAAAAATAAAATTAATTAAAAGCAATTAAAACTTACTTAAAATCAGTAAATTTAAACAAGTTAAATATCATAAGCAAATTTTTAAGTGAGCAATTGTAAGTGAGTGTGTGTGGAAGTGTATTGCCCAGATTTATAACCTAAGATATGTGACTAATTTTTGATGGCAGAAGTTGACATTTTAATTTACACCCATTTTCCCTAATTGATTAGAGTTCACAGACTTATTAATATCATAGAAAATACTTCTAAAAATAAACTATTTTGCATATTACAGAGCTTTTTGGAAAATAATTATGTCTAGACAGATAAATAATTAATATATTTATTTTTAAAAAAATTATTTAGAAAACTAAAATATTATAATATAATAAAATATATTACATAATAAAAATTACACTATTTTAAACAATATTAATTATAATATTTTAAACTCTTTTTTTTAAAAAAAAAATTAAGAACCCATAATATTTTACATTAGACATTTTAAAAAAAAAAATAAAAATCTTTAAGAAAAACTTTGTTAACAAACAAGTTTTTTAAGAAATTGCAGTTCTTACATCTATGCACCCACATATACATTATTACATTTTTTAATTAAAGATTTCTGACTTTATTATTACTTTTTCTTTACTCAACTAAATTTTATATTGTTCAATTAAAATACTTTTACCACAATTAAGATTAAATAAGGCATTTTACAAGTAATTAAAATATTTATATCCTATTCTTAAGGTTTGAACTTGAAATTTAAATTTTACCCTAATATTAAATTTTAACACACTCTAATAATTAAACAAATATGATTTAAATCTTAATATTTTACAATTAACTTAATTAACACTTTAGATCAATAATATCCCTAAAATTAAGAATTTAAAATTATAAAGAACTACTTATAGAATTTAAAATATTATAAAGGAGACTATTAAGATTACTTTTAAAATTATAAAAGTTATAAAAGTGTTTTTATAAATTGGCTTATCAGATAGATAAACATTACATTATTAAGAACATAAAAAATCAAACTACTGCAAAAAAATAATTTAGCATTAAGTTATTACACAACTTGACATTTTTTAGTTTTATGGAAAAATCTAATACACACACACATAGGTAAAACATTCTATAAATATCTCAATACAAAACAAATGACTTTTTAATAACTTCCAAAAAGAAACAATAGAGAAAAATCCCTATTCATGATGCACCAAGTGATAAAGGTTTAAGATATTCTTTGTTTTTTTATTGATATGTAACTAAAGACAACTAGATATCCTTTATCAAGCAATTAATTCACTGAGTTAACTATGTGTGGTGATAAAAAATGTTATACTTTTTTAACTTGAAAATTGTATTAATAATCAGACCTAGTTTTAAAAAAAATTCTCTAAATATTGCAACTAAATGTAGTAGCTATTATAGAAAAAAGTTTTTTTATTTTATTTAATATATGTTTACATACAGAGATAGACAGAGTCTAGATAAAATAACAGGTAAATAGATCACTGCAAGGCAAACATTTATCTAGCAACTTCATAACAAAACAGGAGAAAAATAGACATTACTCACTGAGATTGGTGAGGAGTTGAGATGTTTTTTCATTCTTATTTGATTTTAATGTAAAAATAGATAGATAGTTATGTAGAAATACTTGCTGGATGGGTAACTAGGTTAGTTATGCATTTGGTTATTCAAGAGATAAATATTAAATCTGATTAAAATCAATAAATTCAAATTCTAGAAGTGATCCAGACTGTAGTTATAACAGGCTGATAAACCGATGGCACCACAAATCTCTTATAATAAAACTTTAGATGAAAATACAAATCTTACTAATATAAATAATCCATGAGTAAAAACTTATATATATATATAATACTAAATACACTTAGTCTAAAGTGTATTTAGTAAAAATATATATATATATATATATAATACTAAATACACTTAGTCTAAAGTATATATGTAAATTAAATGGAAGAAGAGAACCTGCACAACTAAGAATTCTCTTTTGTGTATCAAGAAATGTAGACGACCCTTTTCTTCTTTGTTTGCTAATATCTGAGCATGATCATTCTTAAATATAAGTGGTTGTCAGGTTATGTAGAATATGTAAATATACTTACAAATATTCATTGTATCATTAAATTTTAGTTTAAGGTAATTCCCAGATATGTTATAAAACAAAATATATGGACTTCAATTATTTTTTAACAAGATAGTAATAACTATAGTTCGAAATGATCTATCTATCTATCTATCTATCTATCTATCTATCTATCTATCTATCTATCTATCTATCTATCTATCTATCTATCTATCTATCTATCTATCTATCTATCTATCTATCTATCTATCTATCTATCTATCTATCTATCTATCTATCTATCTATCTATCTATCTATCTATCTATCTATCTATCTATCTATCTATCTATCTATCTATCTATCTATCTATCTATCTATCTATCTATCTATCTATCTATCTATCTATCTATCTATCTATCTATCTATCTATCTATCTATCTATCTATCTATCTATCTATCTATCTATCTATCTATCTATCTATCTATCTATCTATCTATCTATCTATCTATCTATCTATCTATCTATCTATCTATCTATCTATCTATCTATCTATCTATCTATCTATCTATCTATCTATCTATCTATCTATCTATCTATCTATCTATCTATCTATCTATCTATCTATCTATCTATCTATCTATCTATCTACCTACCTACCTACCTACCTACCTACCTACCTACCTACCTACCTACCTACCTACCTACTTATCTATCTATCTATCTATCTATCTATCTATCTATCTATCTATCTATCTATCTATCTATCTATCTATCTATCTATCTATCCATCCATTTACTACCTACCTACCTACCTACCTACCTACCTACCTACCTACCTACCTATCTATCTATCCATCCATTTACTATCTATCTATCTATCTATCTATCTATCTATCTATCTATCTATCTATCTATCTATATATTTATCTTTCTATCTATCTATTTATCTTTCTATCTAATTAGAACTTTCATTCTATCACAAATTCATAAAACATACAAATAAAGACATCTGAAAAAAGAAAAATCAATTCCAGGATGCATTTCAGGCATTTTCAATGAACCTGCTCACTATCTCTTTTACATGACTTCATTATTTCATTAGTATATATCAATATCAAATAATACCATTTGATACAAGTTTTCTGCATTTATGTTCTTGACACCATCCAATTTGGATAATTATTCTTCATTTATTATGTTGACATTATCATATAAATTTCAAACCAAGTTAAATATAAATATATGTGTTTTTTTTTAAGAACATACAAACATGATATTAGCAATCCAACCTTATTCCTATTTTACCAGGGTATTATTATTTTTAAATATACTAAAAGTTTCCATTCTACTTTGCATAATGTGTGAACAAAGACAACTGAAAAAGACAAATAATTCCCAATATATATTTTATGTGGAATTAGGAATCTTCAGTTGGCTCAAATCAAAAGTAATGTAAAAAAATAAAAGGTCTTGTCACTTGAGACTACTGAAAGAATTAGATAAGCATAAAATGAATTATATTGTCATTGAACTTTTCAGATATATATTCAATGGTTTAAATAATGTGGTGAAATTAAAATTTAAAGTGTTATAATATTACAGTATCACTGTAAATTGGCTATTTTAAATTTAAAACCTGTAACAAATTTGTTGGCTTTGATTAATTTAATTGTTATTGTTAAGAAAATGTATTCATCGTTTTATTTATTGTAAGACATAGAACATAATCATTATCATATTTAAATAGTCTCACATATCAATGTTTATATGAAATATAATATTCTAAAGCATTTTGAATAGCTTTACAGGCTGACTTTTTATAGACCTCTAAATTTGTATAAAGAAAATACATATACACTTTTGTTGCTATTCTCATTAAGGGATAAAATTACTGATTGCTAAAATCAAAAGAATTGTTTTACCTGAACACATACAACTAATAATTCAAAATACAAATAAAAAAAGAGTAAAAATACATTACATTTTAATTATGTGTAAAATTAGCAGTCATTACATTTTATATGTTGTGTGCTTGTGTGCACATGGGCACTTCCATATTTAAGTGTAATCAAAATTAATTCATTTTATATTTTATTTAGCAAAGATTTATTTGGTTTGCTGAAACATTAAATAATAAATTATTTATTAAAAGTTAATTTGAAAGACATTTAGAATAAATATCTGAGAAATTTAAAGATTATGATTTATTTATGTTGAATGAAAATATTTGTCAAATTATTTTTTTCTTTATAACCAGGAAATAAATGTTTTTTTTAATCACCTTGTTTTGAAAATCTTAACTCTAATATTTTTCATGGAAAAAACCATGACAACATACCGCTTCCAATATTTCATTGACAGTGGAAGAAACTCCCAATACATGATGGAGAATGTTATATCACCCAGATTTCATGAGATAACAGATAGCTAGAAAAATTTAAGCATTTCTCTACAAGTTTTCAGTGCATGTAGGACTTAAACTGTTTCAAAATATTAAATAGTCATTTTGTTTTTTATCTGCATGAAGCAGGCTCAGCCTATATCTAAAAAAATGCCTTTACTAGACATCTGACTCCTCATCATTCCATAAGAAAGATGGTCCACAACAAATAACCAGAAGTCATCATTTATTAATTGACTAATTCATTAATTCTTCATTTCAGGATTTCTCATTTATTATAGTCAAATTTTTGCAGAAAATAGACAAATTGATATATGGAATTGCTGTTACACTATTTAACAAATTACTGGATTTTCTTCAATTAAAAGTAAAATGGCTGGTATATTTTAGTAAAAGTGTGTTTCATAATTCCAAAGAAGTTGTTAACTATATTTTTTAATAAATTATTATAAAATAATTATTTTCTTCACTACCAGAAATGATATCAATAAGTCTCAAGGATAGGAATTTTATCTCTTCAATTATAAGAGTACACATATTTTTTATAATGATATTTTAACTCAAATATGCTTCATATAAACTTGTGCTAGAAAAATAAATTGTGATTTAAAAGTAATGAAAGTCGTTTTTGCTATGGATGATAAACTTTACTTTATCAGTGGCATGATTAGAATTATTAACGCCATGGATTAAAGACCGAAAAATGAATGGAATTTTTTGGTTAAAAATGAATATCTGTTAAAAGGAATTAAGTTACTACCTGTAAAAAATTATGAATGTGTATTTAATGTTTAAGAAATTGCATTAAGGATTAATTGTGCTAAATATGTGAATAATTGTCAAAGGATAATGGATTATAATAAATATGGATTCTCCAACAAATATTCGATATAATAAATGATCAAGTTATAACAATCTTAAGAATGGATTAGTGTGCAAATGATAGATTACCTTGGATTAATAAGCTTAGGAAATTGAATTTAATACTTTTATACTATTTCCAGAAAGGATGATAAAAGTGAAATGAAGTGTTCAATTTAATACGCTTTCTATTTTCTTAATTAATATTATAAATGTTTATTAATGTAATAAAATATTCTCAGATATTAATGTATGCAGATAAAGATAATGTTTTATTTAATATTATCATTATTGTTGATATTAAAAGGAATTAAATATAATTTATTTTAGGATTGGCTTGTACAAATGTAAGTAGTTATCAAATTTAGATTAAAAGGCTATTGCAAATCATTAATAATACTTATGAGTTTTTAATAGTTCGATCTCAAAGTTAAATGGAGTTAAATATTCTTATGTAGATTAATAAATCTGTAATGGATATATCACTCATACTCGTTAGTATTAATTTTGCACTGATATTTAGTGCATAACAAAGCCTAATGGTTTAATTATATTCGTGTTAGCAAAGTGATACTTCTGGTATTTATCCCTGCAATTGAAGACAAAAAAGAATCTTGAGGCATAAATAAATAAGCCCTATATGATAAATTATTATATAGGCCTACTAAGCAATGATTGTATTTGCTTACCTTAAACGAATGAAAACTTCTTAACAGTTCATAAATGAGTTTGGTAAATGATTAATTGGTTAGTAAAACAAACTAATTAAGACCATAAGATAAATATTATGATTATGGTAATTATTATTCTCCAGTAGTAAATTGAGAATTATTTTATAAAATGTAATACAACCTATTCCTATTTAATGAGTGTCATCACAACAGTGTCTGACAACACACTTGGTATATTCTGAATTGAAATTAGTTTAGGAAACAAACAGTAATATTTATCAAATGTGCTATATAATTTTTATTGTTATTATTTGTTCTTGTTTTTGATTTTTATCTTATGCAATAAAATTATTAATTTTAAAATTCCCTTTTTGTCATTCTTAAAAAATACCGATATTAAAGATCATATTTGAAATATAAACTTAAAAATAAAACTTATCCGGTTTGAATACATCATTATTGTATTCACATTATCTTAAAGGTAAAATTCTTATTGTATGTGCTGATTATATAAATTATGAGAGAAAATCTAAGAGCATCTGAATAACAACAAATTAAATTTAGGCATTTTCATGATCTAGTATAATATTGAGAGGAATTTGCAGATATGTTTGTAAGTAAATCTGATGTAGTTGTAAATTTGGAGTTGATCTTGTATAAGTATGTAATATCTCTGATGTTTTTTCTTTGCATTAATAAAATGTTAAAATTGTTAATAAAATGGTTATATTTAGAGTATTTGGCAAATAAAGATTGGATTTTTGAATAACTCTTTAGGGCGAGAGTTCCAATAATTTAATCAAATTCTAAGATTGGAAGAATCAATGACAGTAAAGATTTATACTTTGTTGATGGAAAAAAATATTTTATCTTATCCATGTATAATGCCAATTATTTTAAATGTCCTATTTACTATAGTATTAAAATGAATATGGAAAAAAGCATTAGTGAAAAAGTTGATTCCAAGATCTTTTTATCTATTTTTAGAAATAATTTTAATATCATGAATAGAATAGAGGAACTGTATAAATTTCATATTTTTTGAGTAGGAGACAACAGAGCATTTATATTTATTAATCCTAATTTTGATATTAATACACCATGTTGTCAAATTTACTCTATCATTTTACAATTAAAGACAATCAGAAAAAGAATTAATGTGTTTACAAATGTTACACTCAACATATCAAACAAGGTAAGAATATTTTATACTATCCCTATGAACACTGAACAACAATGGGGTCAGAATGCTAACTTGGGGTACTCCAATTAATCAAGAGTAGAGTTAGGGCATTTTATGATCATATTTAACAAAACTAGTTTTGTAATGTATGATTAATAGAAATCATTAGACTAGTGATTTTGAAAACCCTAAATTATATAATTTAGCTAAATCATAAAAACTATGATTTATTGTATATAAATCTATAATCTAGTCAAATATAATGTTTTATCTTATTTTTGTATTTTTGCATTGTATGACATTCTGATAAAATAATTATAAACTTCCTTAACCCTTTAACAGATTGTTATTTTTTGTTGGCAGTTTTTATCAATGTTCAAGCTCTGATTTTAGTATAAAATTTCTATTCTATATTAAGACTCACTAAATTGGATTTACTCTCCTAGAAATTCAAGTTTACAAATAAAAAATATACTAAAAATTATATTTGAACTTTTTAAATAGTGAAAATATGATGTTTATAATAAAACAAAAAAGGCATTTTAGTTATTCATTGATGGGCACAAAATAATCTATGTGAAATCTTTTTTGATTAAAATTTATTTTTAAAACATAAATGAATAAATGTTATATCTGCTAAATCTATAAAATTCTACTTTAAAATATTAAAATTGCTCTACAATATGTCAGTAATGAGAAGTAATAATATTACATAATCAGTGTCACAAGGTATGGTCATGTTATCTGCAACAGATATGCTTCTTAACATTATTGTCAAATTTATTATGTTTTATTTTTAAAAATAATACATATATGAATAAACTCAAAGTGTATACTTGTGATTATTTGGTTTTATATTATTATTATTATTATTATTATTATTATTATTATTATTATTATTATTATTATTATTATTATTATTATTATTATTATTATTATTATTATTATTATTATTATTATTATTATTATTATTATTATTATTATTATTATTATTATTATTATGCAAAAGTACTCAGAAATATGTAATAAATTACACAATATTTGTATTTTTTCTTATTCCAATTTTTTTAAAGTAATCTTCCAAATGCTATGAAACCAGATTACAATAAACAAAAGTGAACAAAAAGTGGAGGCAGGACAACAAATGTGGAAATAGACTTTGATAACTACTGAATTGCCTGAAAAAGACAAACCTCTTCAGCCTTTTTTTAAAATTAATAAATCAGCATTCACTTGTTCACAATTTTAGTATTTTTTAAAAAAAAGTTATGGAAGTATTATTACAGATAGCTATAGAAGAATGATCTAAAAAGCACAACTACCACACCATTTCTGAAGAAATTATCATATTACTTTCAAACTTTATATTACTTGAATTTATCTAATTTTATATTTAACATTGTAAAGATGCAAAAAAATTAGTAATATTTAAGATGGAGATCTAAAGATTGAGATGTCTGAATATGTTAAAAAATGGTCTTTATTATCGGAACCTGTATTAGGGTAGAGAAAACACATACTTATTTATACTTTAAAAATAATTATTATTATTTCATCTGCTATTAAG
This sequence comes from Epiperipatus broadwayi, assembly GCA_028023455.1. Taxonomy (NCBI): domain Eukaryota; kingdom Metazoa; phylum Onychophora; class Udeonychophora; order Euonychophora; family Peripatidae; genus Epiperipatus; species Epiperipatus broadwayi. Next base: position 3,591,643 of record JAQFVV010012414.1, read on the forward strand.
TTTATTTTATTTGAAAAGGGATATAAAAATGAAATTACATTTAATTATACTGTATATTTAATTATATATTTAAGTGTAAAATGGAATAGGTTGTACCGAATTTTTTTTCCATTTTCATTTTAATTTTAGATAAATAAACAATTCAAATAACAATAAACCTCCCAAAATTAAACTCGAACAGAATGACTGAAATATTATTATTTTTCAGATAAACATAAATAATCAACAATAATTAACCACCCTAAACATCTTATTTGTAACAATTTAAAATCTAACAGAGTTCTTTTTAATCAAAAATTGAATTGTTTAAATCATTTCAATAAGCCAAAATCACTGCCACTTCACCACATGACCAAGAAAAAATTTCCAGTTTTGAATCCCAAGAACACAACCTAAAAACAAATATTCTTAACCTAAACTTACATATTAGAAATCAGCACTCAAATTTGAAAAAAAAAAAACTTTTTCAGTCAAGATCCAAACAAATTCATCATATTTTCAGCAAAAAAAACAACAATTCAAAGAGGGAAGCCACCATGTCAGGTGACCATGTGAATAATGCCAAAACATTATTAATGATAACCAAAACATTAATCTCCACAAAAACTTATGCATATGTTACCAAAACAAGTTTAAAAACTTGAAACAATAGAAAAGATATAAACTTATCTAATAACAAAATGATACAAAGATTCAAAAACAAATCAAAATATAAATGAGTTAAACTTAGAAACAAAAAACCCAAGATCTATCCCATTTTCAAAAGGGAATGCAGAAGAATTAGAAATTATTAGCAACAATTTTAATAACAAGATACCAAGGTAGCTAGTCAACTCATTTAAAATATTTTTTCCCTGGTCCATTATACTGGCTGTTCCAGACAGAAATCTTAAATTATACCATTTTTCCAGATCCTTATTATATGAAGCCATAACCACACATGTACTGTGGAACACGGTTCTACATGTAGCAGAACATTCTTTCCTGAGTTATGTAGTATTAAATTTTTTTTCTGCAAACCAGAAGTACCAGTTTCTAACCCAGATAAAAGCATTGGTAACTGTGTATTTGTCACTAAAGATCAAGATTGCCAAATCAACATCACTTGGGTTTGCAAAAATAAATATTTCTGATATACAATTCAGAACATTCAAAAATAGTAGAGCCATTTTGTAAAGTCATAATGTTCAACACAATATACACATGAAACACTCATACCAGTCTATAGAAATAACTTTGATTTTAAATTGAAACTAAATGCCAATGTTAATCCAGAGATTGTACCAATATAAATTGTAGACCAAGAGACTGTGATCTGTCTATATATAAATGGCATAAGTTCAAAATGATCTACCTGTGGCCAGCATGACCATTTCATCCTACATTGCATTAGAAACCAAATCGTTAAGCACAACAAGCAATTGATAATTCTGATCAATACAAACAAAAGAATAATGAAAATTTGCACACCATCAGCAACAATTGAAATAAGCAACAGGTATCTACCAACAACCTCCAGTCAAATAATCTTAAATCTATTCTCCCCCCAGTTTTAACCTAGTCATCCTGGACCCCAAACCAAATAAACCATCAAATAAATTGCCCAACATATTTCTCATTGCAACCAGAATATTCAATATCATAACAAAGCCAACCCAAATCATCCATAATAAAACAAATGAGTACAGTAAACCAAACTCCCAAAAGATAATAGTAAGTAAAACATCTGAGCATATCATGGACATGACTGGTCCATTTCTTCTGACAATAGAACCATCAGCAACAGAAACAAAAAAGTGACCAGGTAATACAAAGAGAAACTGGTAATTAAAAAAACAGAGGTGTCATCACTATAGTAGATTTTGGTTTTTTGGATTTTATCTGCAGTCTAACCATTGCTATACATATTCCTAAATACATTCAACACATATAGTCAATATAAAATCTTTTTGAAAGACATCATCTAGAAATATCACATAGCTTCAGTCCTTACAGTTTAGAGTACTTTCCATCTCACACACAATCCAATACAATGCAGACGAATAATACTAGTCATGGTAGAACTAAAAATCACCAATAAACTCTCACCAAAACCTAGTGGGAAGATATACCTGGATAAACTAATGCTACATAGCAATCATTTAAAATATCAATCATATCACAGGATAGAAAAAGTTTCTCTCTACCATATACATGTGTAATCATCATTGATTACTAAACATGTAAGCTAATGAATAACTTTTCATTTAAATTTGTGGACACATGAACATCTGCATAAATCTATATAACCAAAATATCATTGTGAGAGTTTTAAATACCTAATAAAAAACCCCTTATAAAAATTTTAACCCCCCTTTGACTGAAGTTCTTATACAAATTAACCCATTCATAGAAAAAACAATGACAAGCATGTAAATATATGTATATGAATAGCAATCAATGATGTACAATTCATTTAGTGCAATAAAGTTTTTTAAAACATCATACTTATATTAATAATAATAATAATAATAATAATAATAATAATAATAATAATAATAATAATGATGATGATGATGATGATGATGATGATGATAATAATAATAATAATAATAATAATAATAATAATAATAATAATAATAATAATAATAATAATAATAATTATTATTATTAATAATTATTATAATAATAATTGTTGTTGTTGTTATTCCATTTAATCATACAGATTCTGTAGCATTAAATCAGTTTAACTTAAATTATTATTCTATTTCAAAATGACAAATTTTATTATTTTTTGTGATTGGATTATGATATCATAAATTACAGTCTTGGGGGAAAAACATCATATAATATTATACCATTGCATCATAAAAACTGCAAGCTAAAACATTAACATAATTTTAAATTAAATCACTCCATTACAATGCTACTGATTGTATGTATATATATCAAAAATTAAAAGGGTAATTGAAAAATAATGCATGGAAATTTCTATTTTAGTTTTAGAAATTTGATGGACATTTATTACATTACAAAAAAAGTGTTAGTTTTCAGATTTTTGCTATTTTTTTTGCCAATTTACAACTTTATTTTTGTTAAACTGCTCACTATCAACTCCTCTCTCTTTTTTAAAAAAAATCCAGTGTTAACTTTAGTTATATTTGAAACATTTTATTTTTACAATTAAACTTTTATTCTATATCATATATTGATAATATTTACATAATTTATTACAAATGTAAGCTTACAAATAAAAGACATTCTACAGGATAAAGTTTAACTTTGCAAATAAAAAAATAAGATACAAAACTGAATTCTTAACTATAAAAATGACACTTTTCATTATTGGATCATAATCTTTCTACTCATACAAATTGCAGAGCAAAATATTTTTACTTAAAATACCTTTTTAAAACAAAACAATCATCGGTTAGCAGGTGATCTTTTTAAAATCAAATATTTCAAAATAAAATGTAACTGCAATCAATTATTTTTTAAATTTAAAATAAATATTTACAAATATATTACACAAATAAATTTAAACATATAAATAATATACTGAAAATTACATTTTTTCTATTCAATATACTAAAACAAAACATACACTAGGAATGGAAAATATCTTAAGGCCAAATAATTTTCCAGTCAGTAATATCCAGGCATTTCCAACTTGCTCAAATTTTGCATAAGATTCATTCAATACTGAAATCTTCAGAATATTTTTGAACTGATAATTTAATTGAATATTTTTAAAGCAAAAAAAATCATATCAGCAAACTAACACTATAGATACATGCAAAATAGTGATGGAAAAATGAAGCTAAAGCAGCATCACCATAATGCCCCAAATTATCTCAAAATAAACAATTTTGTAATGATAAAAAATGAAGATGTTAATTTGATGCATAATTATAAAAATGAAATGTATTTTATATATAATATAAAACAAATATTTGAATTTATTAAAGTTGCATTAAATTATTATTTTTTTATAAATTCAGAATGCAAGCTTCTTTTTTGAATTTTTATGTTATAAATTCTTTATATATGTATATTTCAAATACCAAAATAATATTTTTATTTTGCTACAAGTGGTATGTAAACTGAAGGCTATATAACTTAGAGTTTGATTCTCATTTAATATCTAGTTACATTTTAATGACTCAAAGGTCAAAGTAAATTAGATTAAAAGAAAACATTTATATATAAAATTGCATAATTATTAATGCAAATAATTGGAATTATATATGGTAAAGATAATTTTATAGGAAATAAGCTTATATTTATAATCTCTAATCTTTGTCTTACAAACAACCAAAAACTATGAATATTATTTATATTAATATATTTAAAACATCTATCATAGATCATTTAAAATATTTTAAATCTCTGTTAGAAGTTTATTTTACAATAACTTACTTATATTCTAATGTCAAAAATCCAAAGAAATAAATAATTTATATATGATACAGTCATAATATCTATATGTTTAAAAACTCTATTGAGCTTGATTATTGATGTTTTATAACAATAAGATTTTTAAATGATTTTGACACAAAGTTTGGTGCATCAATGGAAGTGTGTGCAGCTGAACTTAATATTAAGAATCTGTTTTAATCAGTTAATAGTATAAACAATATTTTACAGTAAGATTATTGTTTTATTTAAAGCACCTACATGTAGCAATTGTCAATGATCCAAAAATTGAAAAAATAAAAAAGACAATTAAGAGAAAAGTCTCATTCAGTTGAGAAGTAAGTAAAAATATGCTTTTGCACTTGCATAACATATATTCTTGATTATAACATAAAAAAATAAGTTTACATATAAATATTTTAGTAATTTTTTCAATAGTTTGTCAGAGTATGTGATGCTGCTGCTGGTCACTTCAGTTTTAACTCATTATCTTTGCATTCCTTTGATGGCAAAATCTGGAAATAAAATAATATATTGACTTTTTTAAAGAGTTTAAAATTAGTATTATGGAGACAAATTACTAATAATGAAATGACAATAAGCCAACAATATCACTGATTGGTTTTGTGAGAGGTTTTAAAAATATTTATGAAAATGAAAACATTTGTTTTTCATAATTTGTTTACATATTTGGGATAATTTTTGTAAAATATTGGTATAATATTTATTTTTAGAGAATATTGTGAATACATTTAGATTGTATTTAAAAATATGTATTTTAAAAGAAGACAAGTAAAAAAAGTCAATTATGTATAACTGCAACTTGTATTTGGCAGAAAAAGAGATGCATTTATATAGGATTTGGCAGATATTTTTGTCATTTTTTATAATTTGTATAAAAAAATTCAAATTTGAAATAAAATTTTGTTAACATTAAGTATTTTAAACAATGGTTCATTTGGGATTTAGAAACACAGTTAAACATATGTAATTTTTTAATTAAATATTTTATTGGAAATGTGGCAATTATGTAATAGGAAAAAAAAATGTTCTTCTGGTCATGTTTATTAGTTTTATTACTTTTTTTCTATATTTGCAAAGTAGAAATATTTTTTTAAAAATAATTTTCATTTGAAGACATATGTTTCTAATAATTCAAAATTTCTGAAATATATTACAGAATAAAGGAATATTTGATTAACCAAATAGAAATTTAATCAAATCAGCTGATAAGGACTATCAAGAAAACTATGACCAGCTGTAAAGTTAATCTATTTTTAGCTTTTTCTTATTTATTTTTTGTATATAAATATTTTATATTTGTTTTAATAATTACGATGTCTACATTTAGATTTCCCTTTGCATATATTTGCTTTTTAGCAGAATATTAATATAAATAAAATATTCACTTATTTCAACAAGAAATGGTTTCTGTCAACAATATTTTTTTTGTAATTAAAAATTTAATTTTAATATTTCAAATAATGTTTTCAGTATTTAAAATTATGCTTTAATAAAATTCTTTTAATTATACATATTTTTCAAATAATCTTTTTTATTAAGATATATTTTAGCCTGAATGTGAAATGAAATATATGATATTGATTGGTTATTTGTGTTTATTAGATATTTGCAAATTACAAATTTTTATTTATTTATTAATTTCAGTTGTTGAATTTGTTTTTAATGAAATCTACATAAATCTACATATAGAATAAAGAATTAGTTTTTGTTAAAAAGTACAGAAAAATATAGAAAATAAATGATGATACGTAATATAGGAGTGTGTTAAACAAACGATTAATTAAAATAATATAATAAAAATACTTTTTTAAAATATTATTTATTTTAAATAAGAGAGAGAGAATTTTTTATATTAAAACTAAATTAAAACAGGCAAAACTCTCCTTACCATAGAGCCACTCAGTGCAAGCCAGAGTAATCAATGGATTCCAGAAGGCTTATGCATAGAATCCCTATCTAGTGCCTATTCAACCAATACTCCCAGGCTAGTTTCTAGCTTATGGATTTTGTCAGTGAGGAGCCTTGGATCTGAGAACATTGCACCTAGATCTTAGGATGTAATGCAACCCTCCAGCAGCCATATTTTCTCTCTCCTTAAATTACAAAACTATGAAAATAAAATTGAAAACACAATAATATTTTCAATCCAAGCTCATTAGGTTATATAGTCATATTGTTCTGAAGTCAGTTCAGTATCCATACATTTTAGTATCTTTAATAATCATAGACACCACTATTCTATTAGGAAGGATTGGTATTAAACCATTAAACATCACATGACCACCATTTCCTCACTGACAAAATCCACATGCTAGAAACTAGTCTGGGGATATTGGATGAGTAGGCACTAGATATGGATTTTATGCACAAGCCTTCTGGCATCCATTGATTACTCTGGGTTGCACTGAGTGCCACTACTGTAAGGAGAGTTTGGCCTGTTTTAATAACAATTATGTGCAAGCATAAGAAATGGTGATCATGTGATATATAATGGTTTCATAAATTAAAATTATTCTCATTATTTTTTGATACATTAAAACTATTCTCATTATTTTTTAAACATTTTGAATAGCTGTCATATTGCATTGTCTTAAAATGCTGATTTTTTAAATAAATATCTGCAAGTTCAGAAATTATAAACATAGTACATCCACATGCCATTCCTATGTACTAAACTTTTTTTATAGAAAAAATATGTAATGATTTTAAATAATTTGGAATTTTAAAATAAGTTTCAGACTTTTATTAATTCTCTAATCAAAACAACTTAGATACTAATGTAGTATTTTATAGTAAATAATTATATAGCTATTATTAGGGGTAAGGCAAACAAAAATAAATAACTAATCAAACCCTCATTTATTGGAAGATTTTAGGTTGAGGAATATATATGTTTTGATTTACATTGTAAAGAGATTTAATAACTTTTGTTCTGTAGTAATTTTATCTATTTTATTTCAACATACATATATAAATTAATATTTTGGGAATAAACCGTGTATTATTTTGCATTACAATCCGATATTTTGATGGACTAGCAGCCGCCATTATCAAGATTAACTTTTGAAAGAAAAATCATTAGATCTCAAACAATAGCATGATTCAGTGTGAGATGAGAAATGAGATTCAACTTGAAGTAGTTCAGCATTCACACTATGAGGCTTATCAAAATGTTTATTTTCCTCAGTTTTTTCACCTATTAATTTTAAGTTAATCTTAGATAAAATGAGAGGTTTCCACATAGCTGGAATACGTTGTGCTTCATCACCCCTATTTAAGCCAGTAGGTCTCTTTAATATTTCAATTGACTCTCTCATGGTTCTTAAATCATATCTTTTCAAATTAGCAAGTATTTTTGTATTGTCAAAATCAGGTTCGAGACCAATTTGTAAAAAATGGGAAGTAAAAACTGATGTGCTATTTTTTTGATTTTTTATGCATAGAAATTACAAGTAAAATTGTTAGTAAATAAATCTGAAGATAACAGTGTCTTCCAAATCTCATACAAATATTACTTAAAATTAAATTTAAATGAAAAATAACAATGCTCTGTTTGGTTGCATCATAAAACTAAGAAAGAACAGCTTTGCATGTTGGTAGATTATTTGATGCCAGAAATTTTAGAATGTGTTTTATTTTTTTAGTATTTCTGAAAGAAAACTTGCATTTTTCATAATTTATTTACATATTTGAGCTTATTTATGTAACACATTTATAAAATATTTATTTTAAACCAAAAAAAAACCAATTAATTACAATTAAATTTTGTTTGAAGGAATTTGTTTTAGAAAAACAAGTCTTAAAAATGCAATAACAATAACAACAAAAAAAAAAAACACAATAAAATGGAAGTTGTTTATGCTAACTAACAAGAATTGGTTTCATAAACACGGTAAAGTAATTTTTTGTGAACTTTTAATTTTACTAATAAGAAGTTTGATTTTGAATTTCAAGACATATCTTCATTATTTTATAATGTCACAACTAAATTTGTTTCCATTTTAAAGATTGCATTCAAATAAAAAAATATTTCATTCAACAATTTGTATGAATAGGTAATATTACAATCGATTAGAAAAAAGAGAAAATATGACTGAAATCTTTACTTGATTCTTTTAAGCAAGTTTGGGAGAAGTTTGAATCTATGTGAGTTATTAAAATATTTTCATATATATATATGGGTTCAACATAAACCACTACATGTTAAATATCTCTAAAACAAATCTTATAAAACGAAGAAAAGAAACTATCAGTCTGATAAAGTACTGAATAGTAAGGTTTTACAGATTCTATTTTTTGAATCGTCCTTTTAAGTAGCTAACAGACGTTTGCTATCTAAGTAGATTGATTGTGGGTAATTTTAACAATAATCTATTTTAATTTCACATAAGGTGCACGCAGGTGGATATATTGAGTTTATGAACTGTTATAAATATGTGTGTAAATAAATAATTTAGCAATGCATATAAGTGTAATCTTGTGAAAGGAAATTAATCTTCACATATGCATTATTAGATTTTATATTAAATTTATGTGTACCCAACATAAGCTTATCACTTATGGTTAGAGCTTACTCTTGTATAAACCAATCCTTATTGACCAAACTTATATTAGAACATGATCTTATTATAAGCCTAATATTTCAATTGACAAATTATTTATTTACATATACTCAAACTAATATGATTCAAAATCACAGGTATTTAAAAATAAGAAATTTTCTCTTCATGTGATATATAAATTAAATCTGTACAAATAATTTGACAATTGAAATATCAGGTTCATAATAAAGTCAAGCACTGATTTAAGCTTGGTCAATAAGGGCTAGTATATATTAGAAAATTCTTATAGGAAAAAAAGTAAACAGTTTTTAGAGTTATCAATATGTTATTGCTTATTATTTTAGCACTAATATTGAATCTGAATCTCAACTATCAGTATATAGATAGTATGAATGACTTGGTAATTAGTTGTAAATATTCTGATAACAGCTGTTATTATCATCCATGCTATACAGATTAAAAAAGATCATATCCTTATTATGTCAATACTGTGTATATATTTATTGAAGCAACAAGCTCTGAGTACTTACCTCTAATTGCTGTAAGTTTAATAAACTTTTACGGACAAAAACTTATCTTTTTTACTGGGGCAAAATACTATATGAAAAACTGACTTAATTATAAAACTGTAGGAGCAAATAATAAATCTTCAGAATTATTTTTAAGTCAGATGATATATAAATCTTAGTATAATTGATTTGTGAAAATGAGATTTTGATACTTAGCGCACCTGATAAAAAATTGAAATTTTTAGGAAAATTAATTTGGGTAACATTGCTTCATTTTAATATTCTAATCAATTAACCCTCAATGGCTACAAGAAGTTTGTCATATTATATAAAAAAATTGTATGCCTTAATTTTTCAGAATTTCATCAACTGAATAGTATGCTTGGAAATGTATCTGTATTTTGCAAAAAATAATAAGTATTGATGATACTTACATAGTGCATTTATGATTTTTGCATTCCATTAACATTATATCTCATACCAATTGTGGTCTAAATGTATGTATTTTTATTTGGCCACTTTTGTAATGTAAGTAATACTTAAAATAAAAAAATAAAATTAATATTCACTGTATTAACTTATTCAAGTCAAATCAGTAGTGGTTGTATTCAAAATGTGAACAGTTTATTTCTCCATTTTTTGTAATTGTATGGTTATATTTTTTTTACTTTTTATAAAAATATTATAACACTTTTGTAACTATTGCTTATAATAAAAACAATACAATTTGAAAACATTATTATATCATAAAATAATCCTTAATATGAAAGGTATGAGATACTGATTGTAGAGTTTACATTATAATACCACATAGCTATAGCAGATTAATTTGCAATGCCAATACATATTTCATTCAATAATTCATATTTGTTATATCTTAAGTTATTATTAAACTATTACATGGACATATTCATATATATATATATATATATATATATAATATATTTTTTTATTCTCTAGCTGTTTATCCATTTGGTATAATATTATCTACAAGTCCATCATTTATCAACATTTTTGTTAAAAGTACTAGAAAGAATTTGCCAAAAAATGTACTATTTACATATCTCTATATTAATCTATTTATTTATCCATTTTAAAGTGGGACATTTACTTATGTTTGTATTAAAGTATTTATCTATTTTTTAATACTTTTTCCATAATCTATCTACCTATCTTTTTTGATCAACTGCTTATTTCTTTTTTAAATTATCTACTTATTTTTCAAACTATTTTATTGTCCATTTGTTTGTCAATCTATATATTACTGTCTTTATGTATACATATTTTTTATTTTTCTTTGTATTTATTTGTATATAAATCAATATTAGATAGATAGATGTGAATTCAGACAGAATATAGACAGATAATAGATAGATGGGTGGATAGATAGTGAAATATATAGATAATTGTCTGAGTTATATGTAGTCATGTTCAGATTTAATAAATAAATATATATATATACGCATATGAATACACAAATAAACAATAACTAAAAATTTCTGGAATAAAATCTACAATATTCAAAAAGCTAATATATAAAAATAAGTAATAGCTAATACCTTCTTGCAGCATGACTGTCATTCTGAGGTTCATTACACAGTTAAAATTTAAATTTTAATTTATGGAGAGAATATCTTAAAACTGTTTTTATTTTTTTCAGTTAGGTATTAAAGATTATGTTAGATATGTTGATAATGTGTTTATTTCTGCATCACATGTTATAATAAAACATATTTCAACTAAATTAACTGAAATCTATGGCTAAAATGGTTTTCTACTTTTGAGGACAGTTTATATAAAATAAGACATCATGACTCAAATTTATAAAACATATATTATATAATCGATTATAAAATATTCATAAAATCTTTATTAGATAGGAAATGTGTTCTTATGCATAACTTGACTGGAATTACAATATTGTTATTTACAAATATGTTGTATCAATTTTAAAGTGATGAATTATCCAATGTTGAAATATATGTTAATGAATTATTGAATGTAAGATATAATACGAAATATATTTATATACATTATAAAAAAAATTTCATAGATCGAGGAAGAAAATTATTGAAGACAAAATATGGATTTCATTACTATATATACACAATATATTGCATAGTATGATTACATCATTTATTTATTTTTATTCTAATGTTGTATTTGCTTTTAGATAATATAGTGGTAGATTAATTATTAATGAAAATGATATTGTTGATAAAATTAATAAATGGAATATTGTATATAAAGTGGTGAGCTAGTATGGGACCAACTGCACTGATGAATCAAATGTGCAGTTAAAAAAGAAATTCATGAATATGACCTTTTGTATAATAAATTATAATATTCTGGGGATAGATTTAAATCTGTATTTGTGGAACATTCCTATATTTGTAATGGATGTTATTGCTTTCACACCGTTTTTATTTGAAACTTGGAAAACGATTTGAGGATAGAAAAATCAAAAAGGCATATTTTATTCACATGACAAATAATTTATCAAATTAAAAATATGATTGTGCAAATATACATAAATTATAAAAAGTTGTCAAGCGTTGTTAGCCGAGAGGTCATCGCAGCCACCGTGCAAGCAAGTAGTTGGTAGCAGACGGTTGGGGTTCGCCTACCGGCCGATGCTATGACATATGGAAAAAAATATATATAAAAAGTTTGCTATTCACTAATAATGTTAATGTTATGTGACTTTAATGATAACTTTTTTTGGTTTTAAATTTAAACTGTGAAATGCTACTCAAGAAGGCATACATGCCGTTAGCTGCCTATAGCTATTGTTTATTTTTATATATTGATATTTTGAATACAGTAACGTTTATTCCAGAGATTTTTATTTATTATATTTAATTTATTTAATTCTATATATGTGTGTATGTGTTTAGAATTAATATGTCCTTTATTTATAACAAATTCTAATAATTAAAATGTATATACATTTATTTGGAAAAAAAAAAAAAAACATTTTATGCGCTTATAATTACTATAAGTAAATTATAAAGCTATAAAAATTAATCACTCCTTAAAAACTATATACTATGTGTGTATTTAAATTGGTAACTTACATTTAAAAGCCATAGTAAACACCAAGGACTGCACTTTTCATTGACACTCAATTTCACGAGATCTACATTTCACAGAAGTAAATAATTGAAGAAAATGATAAGTACTATGATTTTACTTTAGTTTATATAGTGATGAATGTTTATAAAAGAAGTATAATATATCTTACATAAAATGTAAATTATCAAAAAAATTTAAAATACATTTTTAAAAGACAGTAATTATTATTATAGACTTATCAGATATCTGAAGTAGGTCTTATATAGAAATACAATATCCAAGCATATCAATCATGGATTTATGTATATCAGTTAAACTACCTGTTTAAGGTATTTTTAACAATTAAGCCAATAGACTACAATAAATATGCCAATGATACACTTGATCTTCATTTGTAATAGCTTACCATTTAGTATCAAAAATTATATTAGCTTCTCATATTTAAGGCAAGTCAAACATTTTAATAAACATTGATCTTTAAAACTTCATCTTATACAATGGAGTTTTGGGTATATGAATTTAGACTTCTTTTTCTTTACATTATTTTATTATGAATCTAAAAAATACGCTTTTATATCAAATATATGGTAAAGTAAAATAAGGAATTATATCAAACAAATATGTGTCATCCTTCCAGTTTAAATTCAGCATTAAAATCTGGAATCCATTTTATTAATTTATTATAGATGCATCTATATTAAGCTTTCCTAATTGATAAAAACTAACTAACGATGATGATTGGGTGTAATTCCAATTTTTCTTATTGACAATGTTAAATACTAATGATTAGTTCAGAAATTTGTTTAGAACTAATTTTAATGTTCATTTGTTATTATAGATTGGAAAAAAAGCCCTTGAGTAGAATTTAAAAGATTATAAATATTAATTATAGGCAGCCAATAAATAATATTATTAATTTATCTAATAAACATATTATTATTGAAGTTTGCTTATGTAGGTTAGAAATATATGATTGATTACCAGCTAAAAAAGTATATAAAAATATTGTTTGGTCAATTAAGTTTAAATATTGTGTTCAACCTAACATGTTAATGTTTCAACATCATATGACCTTCCATAGCAAAGAATGTTATAAACCATTATTGAATACTAATGTTAAAAATGTACAGTCAAATAGAATAATAATGATTAAGTATTTAATCAATAATTATGTTATAAATATTTTTTTTTTTATATTCTTGATTGAAAATAAAATCTCAATTACTTTTAAAGACATTCAAAACTCAAAATTTAATATTAGATTATGAAAATAGTCTAATTTACAAATACAACTAAAATACAATCATCACAAACCTTCAGAAAAACACAATGTATATACATGATCACGAAACTTTAATTCATTAAGATGCATAGTGGGGCACATTAAATGTATCAATAGTAATGCCATAAATTATATTGATAATTAAATCAAATATGAACAATAAAATATATATGAGTTAAGAATCATCACTGGAATAATTTTTTAAAAAAAAATAGAAATTATGGCATTTATATGCTCAACTGCAGCTATGTCTGCTTAATATGATAAAGTAATATTAATGAATAAGAAAAGAGAAATGTTGCTACAAACACTTAATATCCAACTGGGAATAAAATTATGTGAAGACTTTACACTGTTCTTTATGATATGTCGTAAGTGTTACCTGAATGATTAATTGAAATTAAAATATGTTTTTTGCATAAAACATTTGAAAATGTAGTGCTAATTCATTCTTATCATGAAAATTAGTTTAAGTTATTAATATTAGCATTATGCTGTTAAGGTTTGAATCAGTTCTGCCATTTATCATCAAGGTGAAGAAGGCATTCTGTCATTTGCCATATCACCGCTGAATGAATTTTCCATGATTAAAATAGCTAGTCATATAAAGTGCTAAATTTAACAATAAATAAATGGAATCTTGAAATATATGTTTAAAGGCATATGTTTTCACTTCATCATACATGATTGAAACACGTGAATAAAGAAATCTGAAAAAACAAACAAACATGCATTTCATGTAGACTCAACACTTATCAACTGACCCAGTTACAATCTCAAACACATACCTTTATCATTTATTTAATATTCATCAATACCAAATTATTACAATTTGATTTACAATTGTCAATATTATTGCAACCACAACTTAATAATTATTACTAATTGTTTTTAAATTACAATTACAGAATTAAACTTGCTAATATAGCAACATGTTTTAAGCATTTCTCTTAATAATAATAATAATAATAATAATAATAATAATAATAATAATAATAATAATAATAATAATAATTATGATTATTATTATTATTATTATTATTATTATTTAAAGCCAAATCTACTAATCTGAAACTATTATAAAAATAATTAATAATAATAATATAAACTAAATAAAAGGCAAAAATCATATTCAAAATTATTAAGTAACCCATAGCTCAAATTTCTAAATGTATAATTTTTTAAAAAAAATCCTAATCTCTTAATTTACTTTATATATAATTAGAGGAATTTGAACTAAGGCTTTTTAAGTCTATTCATTCTCCACTCTATTACAAACAAATGATATACATAGACCACATATATATGCAAAAAATACATGATCCCCAATATACTTATTTCATACACAACAATACTCACTAGTTGGGTCAGTTCATGATCTTCCATGTATCATTTTTACATATGTGTGGTCATGTGTATCTGTTGCTTGAGATGGAATGGAGGATGAGTAGACTGAAAAATACTGAAATCATCTCCAATTACATATATTAAAAAACATTCAGTCTAAACAAATTACGTACTGCTTTAGAATTAATTTATTCTATTATTTGTAAGAAAACTTAAACTAATTGCAAGAGAGTTGCACAATTTTTTATGCAATATATTCTTTATTTAATATATATTTTTGTTTATGGCTTTTGTTTTCAGATCAGCATTTATTTAAATGATGTAAGAGCATACTGAATCAAAGTATGTATAAATTTCTTCAATAATTATTTTTTTCATTTCATTTTTAAGTAGTTTTCATCAGATATCCATTCAACTCAATTTTCTGTAGCATTTTCTTTTATAAGTGAAAACATAATGTGAAATTATTAATTAGTGATTTGGATGTTTGATCTCACATAATAGGTTTGAAAGAGTATAAAAAGTCTGGTTTTTACCATTAAAGTTTATCAAATTTACAATAATTAATAGTTACCTACTAAATTTATGCTGTCATTATTGGAAAGTCAAGTTTAAGCTACAGTTTAATAAATAGTTGTTGTGAAAGAAAAAAGATCCCCATTTTTTTACTTAGAATCTGAAATTGTTCTTACTTCACTACATTGTTTAATTACAACTTGTACAATTAGATCGAACAAATCTTCTAGTTGTGACCAATACTGATGAGACGTAGCCTACCAAACATTCGCATGCATTGTCTCCAGATTTTGAATTTATCTTTCTCTCATATATTACGACTGATTAAATATAAAACATCTATCTTCAAATCTCCATGTGTAATAGGAAAAGTAAATATATTTTATGTATAAGAACAAGTACTCTTAAAATAAAAATAAATTTGTGCACATAAGGGAAGCATATATCAGAAAAAGTGCTGAAAAGAATTTAAACTACCAAAATACTCTACTGAATATACAAAAGGAATTTGAATAAAATTACAAATTCAAAAAGTTGCTTTCAGATACTAAAAAGTCTAAATTAGGATTTTTCAATTTATTTATTTTATTCAAATTGTGTATTTTATTTATTATTAATTTTAGTTCCTTTTAAAAATGTGTAGATATGTCTGTATTTATATTGAATATTTAAGCATCTCATATTTAGTATTTTATAAATATTTGAAATATTTTAATAATTATTCTCTTTTCATCTATCGTTAATCTGTGATACTTGTTCATATCTAAAGGGATTGGATTAAGCGATCTTAGTTCATTTTCACGACAGAATAAAAGAAAAAACATCATGGTGTTATATTAATCTATATGTGAAATGGACATATTTACATAACTTTATGATTATAATGTAAAACGTTTTCTATATAAACATTTTTGAGATAGTATTTGTCAATTTAGAAATATTTTAATTACAAATATGAATATTGACAGGTTGAGAACAGATTGATAAAAAAGTTGTTATATTGTAAAAATACTCATTTGGGTTGCATTCAAATGGCATTTCATTAAATTGTTTGTTTTGTTAAAGTTTAAAGTTTTTTTTATAATTTTCACTCTCAATCAATGAACAATGTTTTCGATATAAGCGATATTCAGATATTAAATTATTTTTTAGCATATGTAATTAGTTGCCATAATTAGTAAAGCTAGCATTATAGAATATAATAGTATGAATTTGGCGGAATAGATTATTTAATTCTGGTGATTATGATCATATAAATCAAGATTATAAATAACCTTTAGATGATATAATCGTCAGTATTAAATTTGGGCAATTATTAATGCATTATACTAAAACTGACTGGGAAAGACATGATTTAATGATTTAGTTTTTCAAAGATTTTAAATTGTAGAGGGATATTTTTTTTATTTGGGAATAAAAAGATATTAAAATCATCTATCAAATATAAAGATCATTATTATTTATATAGCCTATGTCATTCAACTGCTTGAGCAGAATATCTTGTTAAATTGATTGAAACGAATCAATTTTATAAGTTTCAGAATTTTAATTCTGATACATTCTTGATATAATAG
The DNA here is from genome assembly GCA_028023455.1 of Epiperipatus broadwayi. Lineage (NCBI taxonomy): Eukaryota > Metazoa > Onychophora > Udeonychophora > Euonychophora > Peripatidae > Epiperipatus > Epiperipatus broadwayi. Next base: position 3,608,927 of record JAQFVV010012414.1, read on the forward strand.
AAACATTTTTTTTTATTTCTTTATTACTCTCTCACATCTATTTCTTTTTATATTCTGCTATATTTGATAGTCAAACATAAAACAATCATAAATAAAATATAGATCTTGCAGTAGCACCTATAAGTTTTCTTATGTAGTTAGTAATTATATTTGGTAATTCAATGTGTGACTGTGTTTCATAATCTTGTTTTACTCTTTATATTCGTTCTATCTATTTTATATGTAGTGATACAATATAGATTGGAAAATAAAATTTATACATTGAGACTTTCAACTAAGTGATAAAATATTAAACCTAAGAGCAAAATGCTTGCAGGACGATACACCATCTGTCATTTCAGGTGTTTAAACATCATATGGTCATTCCTCCAACTAACTATTCACTATTATTTAATAAATTTTCTAACATAGACTTTTTCAAAATTATTACAATAAAAATCAACTTTTCTGGATGATATAATTATTGGGAAGATATACATGGAACTGCAGAGCTGGCAATAAAGATAACTGAGTGGAGAGAAATAGATGAATTTGTGATGTGACTACCCTCTGGTCCTGCCCATAGGGCTTAATACTATTATTGTTTGATTGATCAGTTATTAACAAATTTAAAGCTTTTCTTTTGTAAATGTTGATTAGTGAAATTGAAGAATTATTAATAGCCTAATGAACATAATTAATTTAAGGATTTTTTAGATGATGAAATATAGAGAATACATTTCTCTCTCCAAAAAAATAAGATTTTCTTACACATTCCCCCCCCCCCCAAAAAAAAAAAATCAGGCTGAAATAAAATGTGAAACAATTTTTTGTAAGCCAAAACAAATATAAAATTATTAAAATAATAATATTAGCAATTCTATTTTTATTATTTAAAAGCCAATGGAGTTCTACTTATTATCATGTACTAAATATTTTCTAACATATTTAATTATCACCTCCCCCTGCACACACTTCTACTCAGTTTTAATAACTAACAATAGTCTTCTTCATCAGTTTAAAAAATGGTCTCTGTATGCAAGGTTTTTTGGATTTCCTGGTCTATCTCAACCTGTTGATCCATTCTGTGGACTCAACAACATCCCTTTAATGATTCCCAAGCACTAAACTCCTCATGGCAGATCACATTAAATACATACTAGTGACTCTCACCTCCATACAACATATAACTCAGCTCTTTCAATGATAAACATCCCACAGTGAATGCAGTCACCGTTATCCTATTTGCCTTCTAATGCACCAATTCCATCTTCAGGTTTGGTGACAATAACAGGCTTCATCCATTCACATTAACAACAAATTACTGGCAGTTAAACATGAGATCACAACATAGCCTCTCCCAGGACATTTTTGCAGCACCTTAAAGAACTTTCCACCCTACAAAACAACAATGTCAGTATCTGCTCCCCTATAATCAGTATGTACCCAACCTTATTAGTAAGTATTACCAAACCTCATCCATTTTATAGTTCTACTATCCATAATGATGAAGATTATTCTTGTTATTTAGCATCCTCATCATAATAGGCCATGGGTGAAGAATATCTTCCAACCACACAAGTTAAACTCAAGATACATAAACTTTCACTATGAACACATGAACTTTATTCCTCCTCTGTCCTTCTTCTCCCACAGCTTAAATCTACAATATCCACCAATTTCATTTAACATTTTAATCTTACTGAAATTACAAAAATCATCATTGATAGAAATTATGTATAATTACTAATGAAAATATCTATACACATAAAATATTTTCATGTAATCATATCCCCTTTAATTGTGTTGTAACCATCCATGTTAACACCTCCATGCAACATATAACTCAGATCTTCCAAAGTCACATCCCCCACAGTGCATGCAGCACATTTATTCTATTTGCCTTCCAGTGCACCCATTGTACATTTGTGTTTGTCAACAATATCAGATATCATTTCATTAACATTAACCAACAAATTATTACTGTTAAAACATGAGAATGCAATGCAGCCCTCCCTCCTGGACATTTTTTGCAGCTACATGATCACTCTTTAAAGAGCATTCCAACCTATCCCCCTCCAGAATGTGTATACACACAACCTTATCACTAGTCATCACCAAACCTCATCCATTCAAGAGTTTTACTATTCATGATGAGTGTTTTTTTTGTTTTTCAGCATCTTCACCACCAACAAGCCAGGGCTGAAGATAACTTTCCAATCACTCCACTCAACTAAAGATAAAAAAAAAACTTTTATTCCAAACACATCTTTATTCCCCTCACTCCATCCTGAATCTTTAACTCCTACCAGCTTAAATCTATAATACCCATCAACCCCATAACATTTTAATCTAATATAATTCTTGTCAGTTTCCATTGACATAAGTTACAAAACCATCATTAATAAAAATCATGTATACATATCATTGTAAATTACTAAAGTAAATATCTACTCACTGTAAAATATTTTCATGTAATCATATCTTTTTTAATTGTATTGTAATCATATATGTTAATACCTTCATGCTACATATAACTCAGCTCTTCCAAAAACACACATACCGATATTGATTGTAGCCATCTCTATCCTATTTGTCTTCTGGTGCATCCATTGCATCTCATGTTTGGCAATAACACCAGGCATTATCCATTCATGTTAGCCAACAAATTGTTACAATTAAAACAAGACTACAATGTACCCCCACCCCCATACATCTTTATATCCACAGGGTAACTCTTAAAAAGTATTTTTACCTATAAACCAACCTTGTTGGTATCTGCCCCTCCAGAATAAGTATACAAGCAAGCTTATAATTAATCATCACCAAATCTCATCCATTCTAGGGTTCTACTATTCTTGATGAGGGTGTTTTTGCTTTTCAGCATCTTCAACACAGAGGCCAGGTTTGAAGAAAGTTTCCCAATCACACCAGTCAAAGTCAAGATAAATGAACTTTTATTCTGAACACATGAACTTTATTCCCCATCACTCTTTCTTCTCCCCCAAATTTCCAACCCTCTCTCACACAGTTTTAATCTACAATACCCATTAACTCCCATATAATATTTTAATCTTATTTTTTTATCGGTTCCCTATGACATAACTAACAAATATTATTATTAATAGAAATCATGTATAATTACTAATGCAAATATCTACACACTGTGAAATATTTCTAATGTAATATTATTCCCATTAATTATACTGTAATCATCTATATTAACAAAATGTACTCAGTAACCAATCACTTGCAAACATATTTGATCAATGCTGTAAGCTTTTCTAATTGATATTATGCTTGTTAAGTTGTCATGCCATTATAACCTTGGCAATACCATTGTAAAACCCATGCAATCCATTTATTGTACAATAAAGTATATTAGTGAAACATCATCATCATAATAATAATAATAATCATTGATTACTAAAAACATAAACTAATGTATAATTTCTCATTTTAATTTATGTTCACATACAACTTGCATAAATCTATGTAATCAAAATAACCAACAATATAAATGTTCTGGATTTAAAAACATAATAAACTCAAGATATATTTGTATGAACTCAATGTAACGTAGCAACCATGCAAGTCATCTATTATACCACAATAGGGACTATACCATGAAATATTTGTCAAAATTTTTTGTACCTTATATGTATATAATCATTGAATTCTAAACATGTAAATTAATGTATAATTTTTTATTTATATGTATGTACACATGCAACTTGCATAAATCTATTTTATCAAAAATATGCTAACAATCTAAAGAAACTGGATTTAAAGACACAGGAAACCCAACATAACCTAATATACTCAATGCAACATAGCTATCATTAAAAACATCAATTTTCTGACAGTATAGACTACAAACAAGAATTCTTTGTAAAAAAATTTCTTTGCACTTATACATATGTAATCATTGAATTCTAAACATGTAAACTAATGTATAACTTCTTATTTAAATTTATGTACACCTGCAACTTGCATAAATCTATGTAATTAAAAAACACACTGAGCTTTAAATAGTTAACTGTATGCCCCCTTCTCTTATAAAGATTGAAACTCTCTTTTGACCTATGCAGCATTATACATTAATCCATTCATAGAAATTCAATGACTGAAATGTAAACATATGTATGAAAATAGTAATCAATCTAGAATTTCTTTAGTTCAATAAAGTTGTTAATAATAATAATAATAATAATAATAATAATAATAATAATAATAATAATAATAATAATAATAATAATAATAATAATAATAATAATAATAATAATAATAATAATAATAATAATAATAATAATAATAATAATAATAATAATAATAATAATAATAATAATAATAATAATAATAATAATAATAATAATAATAATAATAATAATAATAATAATAATAATAATAATTACATTTACTAAATATCAGAATGAGAAAATGTAGATAAATTTCAATGCCACTTAATTATTTACTGTAATTATAATTCATTTATTGCACTAGTAAAAAAAATATGTCTAAATTGATAATTAGAATTATGTGTTAATCAATAACGTTTAATAAATTATAACGTGCATCATTAAAGCTAATAAATTCTAAAATTTGTATAAAGCAATAAGAAAGATTAAGTTCAAAAATTACAAAGATCAGATAAAAACCACAGAAAGCTCAAATTTTATTATAAATAAATTTGAATAAAAAGGATAAAGCTTTTTCTAATAGTTTAAAATTAAAACTAACATAAATTAAAACAAATAATTAAACATCGATTTAGGTAATTGATTATTTAATTAATTGTAATCAGCAAAAAAATACAAGTTGCAAATCAATTTTATTTTTAAAATAAAACACATTTAATTCATTTTTCATAACCATCTATTAATTAAAAAATATTAGTTACATAAGTTTTTGCCCCAAGTCAGGTTTAAGGCAGTTCATAACAGGATAACCCTTCATCAAATATTTCTATACAATAATTTTAATAAGTATATTAAAAATAGTTAAATATTGTTAATGATTTTATTTTATTCAAAAAATATTTTTATAAAAAATATTGAAGTCTTAGTCACCTTAAGATCCTCATTTATTTATATTTTTGCTGTATTTCTTTCAACTTTTTATGACGATTAACTTCTAACTGATAATTTTTGGCTACTTTTTTTAAAATTATTTAATGATTGCCTTTACTAGACATTTATTTTGCTTCTGAGTTTGAATGATATCACAATGAATTAATAATATTCAATGATTTCTTTCTTAACACTCTTTTGCACTTTCAGTTTTTAATGGTACCTATGGAGAGTTGCCCCTCATTACCCAGTGCTTTTTAAACAACTTTCATAGTAGTATTAAATAAATCAATTATTTTATATAGCGCAATGTTTATAAACTGTAATATTTAAACAGCATTAAACTGTTGCACATGAGCTTTGCAGATTTTAACTATAAATGACTGAATTAGTATTGAATAAATAACTTATGAAGCAACTATTTAATGTAAAATCTGATACTCAAACAGTAGCAGTGTACATAGAAATTTATTACATGGCTTCAAAAAAACCAACATAGAAAAGAAGATGCAGAAATGTAGTAGTGAAAGTCTAATGTTTGAACATTTTCTGTTAAAAAAAACATACTTTTTTCAGCATCAAAACATTTTTGCATTTGATATCTATGAACGTATTTTTATTATTTCAAAATGCAGTTTTGGTGAAAAAATAAATAAAAATAATAACTTTTATTACTAATGCTTAAATTGTTGGTTTTTTTTTTTTTTTTAGAAAATTCTTAGTCTTTCAAACATTAATTCCATTATCCATTAGTTTGTCTTCAGTGTTTATTTAGTGGTATTAAAACATTAATATAAATTACAAATAAATAATGATTAATAATTATATATGTATTTTTAGAAAGATAATTACGGTATAAATGCTTTCTAAATTATATTTTTTATAAGATAACTTTGTGTTATATATTTATATTTATGAAAACCTTGTAAAGCAAAAATAAAGTCTGATGTTTAAATCTTGTCAAGGAAAATTTATTTTCAAAAAGGTTAAATGTTTTTTTTTTCTCTCAAGCATCTGGAGGATGGAGAATCCAGCCAATTATTAAACATTGGACAGTAAATGATTATTCAATTAATCTTACCTATTAGGATAAAACAAGAAAGGAAATGCATTCAAAACATTATATTCAGTATTTGTCAAACCTGATGAGTGATGTTTCTTAAATGTCCCTCTAAGCATGATTGGTAGAAAATATTTTGTCATGCATTGGAGTAATTATTAAAAATATTGATTTAACTTTATATGTTTATACTATTGATACTTTAAACAAATATAACCTTAACTTTTAATAAAACTTATTCCAATTCCCCATAAACATTTTCAAGATGCATACTATCTAATGCTCACTTCACATAATTATTTAATAATGCCTCTATTAGTCATCATTGAAATAAAATAAAATAAATACATTCTTACTATTTTTCATTTTATAGCAAACATATATGAGATATGTGAAAAAATAGTTTTAAAAATATATTTTTAAAGTTTCCAATCATCTAACAATAATCATTTTTTACTTGATTGTATGGGGCTTTTAATTACTAAACATCACATGATCACTATGTTAATAGAAGATATAAAATTACTATGAAAAAAAATGCTAGATCTTTGAATAAATGATACATATGTAATAACCAATTTAACATTACAAATAAAATATAGTTTTTTATATTAACTGTGATATATCTGTAATGTGTTTTATCTGTTTCAATCAAGAGAAACTATGGGATAAAAAGGTAAAAACATAATGGAGTATTGAATAAAAAAGTTATCAAATCAGGATGATGTAATCATATTAATATATATAGTAGTGGAAAGAATTTTGAGCACAATATACAATACTTAAAAATATAATGAAAGAAGATCTTATAAAACTTTGTAATTTATGAAAACATAGAAGGATGTATTAGCAATACAGTTAAATAGGAGATAGTCATTGCTAGATGAATGGAGGTTTTAAAATTATATTTAAAAAATATTATTTATAGACAATTGATATACAAATGATATAACAATAGTATGATTGTATTTTGATTTTTTATTTATTTTTATTTCAATGATGAACAATAAGAGAAGTGACCCTCATACAACTATTTCATGTAAATATTAGATAGTAAACATTTTGAAAAGATTGCTGGGAAGGATAAAACCTACTTTGGTATAATGAATAAAATTATTTTAAAGCTGTTTATTATTGTATAAAGCAGAAAAAATATTGTGAAGAATCTAATTTTTAAAATTGACCTTCTGAAATATATATTTTTTAATTCATCTGCTATTTATACAAATTGCTTAATCTTAATATTAATCCTATCCTGTTACAATAGTGTTTTCCATAAAAATAATGATGTAATCAAAAATAGCCATGAAAACTGAACACTTTATTTGTCTCTCGATATCCAACTTAACTGTTGCCTTAACTTAAAAGATTTATTGAAAAGATATATATATATATGACAGGTCAAACACAGGTGGTCACTATAATACCTATACATTTTTACACATATCGCAATATCGCAGAGGATGAGTCCTCTTATAGACAAATATATAAATGCATATACTAAAAATATACAGGTTTTTCTTATATTTAAGTTTTATCTCAGGTTCATACATTAAATTCAGATTCTTCTTAAATTTTAAAATATTATCACAGGTTTATACTTTATCTATATCTCAGAGTTTCTGGATGTACTTGATACAAGAAAATGATTATTATGGTAAATATTTTAACTCTTAAATGCAATAACTATTTAAATTATATATTAAATATTCTGTCTTATTATAATTCTATCATCTAATATCTTATATTTTAGGCAAATATGCACAAATCAATTATCTCAACACTTTGGATAATACATGGTAGCCTATAAAACACTTAATGCAGCAGATAGAAAGGGTAAATTTTATGCTACTCACAACATTTCAAACTAAACTTGGAATAAAAATGAATCAACATAGTATGTATCTTATTAGAATGCAGGTTAGAAATGAATAATAAACAAATTAGATAAATTTTATGTGACTTTTGAAATGCACTCTTTTATAAAATAATGAAAGATAAAACTCTATTAAATTAGATTTTCAGAATAAGTAAAAATAATAATGGCAACGAAAACAAAAACATATTTATTAAATAACAAACATATTTATTTACAAGATAATAATAAATAATATAATAAATAATTACAATAAGCAATAATTTTAATCCAACTAAATTATATTAACAGAAACATTTATACAATTTAAAATAAAATATTCCCTTCTGAAACATTTCTATAAAAATTATAATAACATCATTTATATTATTTAAAAACTTCTCACATTTTATCTGATACTGTCTCTCTGACTATTATGTACACAGAATAAATAACACACATATATGCCTATACACAGGCCATTAGGAAGATATTAAATATACTACAGCATCAACAATACCAGAAAATTAAGGTGGAAATATGCTTCTCATGGAATTGTAAAGATAGCTTAATATTATTAAAAATAATTAAAACAGTACAATTCTATTAATATCTATGAGGGGTGAGGAAATAGATGAGCTCAATATTTACAATTACTCTAATAAACTTGCACTCTAATAGAGTTAATAAAATAATTGCAAAGATGGGCATGCCTTAAAATGTTCTCCCACATAAAAGATACGCACTAATAATAAATTAAAGACAGAGTGGATGGAAAATAAATGAGTAGGTACCCTGTAACTTGACCTTGATAGTACTGAAGCAAGAAAGTATGCTCTCTCTCATGGAGGGGCTTAACAAATGCAATATCATGAATGGGAACCCCATACTTAACCTGCCAGTGATAAAGCAAAATAAGTCACACTCTCTCATGGAAGGGCTTAACACCTACAAAACAATTAAATACCAACATAAAAAGGGCTAAATTAATACCTGTCTCCAAGCAGCATATTAGTTAAAAACTTTACAAGGCATAAATTCAATAATAATAATAAATAATCAACTTGTACACACATTCATAAGCATAATAACATATCCATTTGGTTCATAATTATATATAAACCGATACATAATGATTGCATAATAACATCATAAAATTTTATAAACGATCTATAATTACACACTGACTTACATATAATTCCATTCATAATCATATGTCAAATTTAAAAAGCTGGTTTTACCCTGGATATGATAATACATTTTATTATTTTAAAATAATAATCAGTAAACTCTTAATAATTTATGCCCTTAAAATAAAACTTTTTACCTAGATTTTTTCTTACCAAATCTGTTAATGCATATACCATTATAAATATACCTCATAATATTATAAATAAACTAATCATAAAATATGGATAAGTTATAAAACTATAAATAAAAATCATATATCAAATTTGTAAAACAAACGAATATACACTACATTTGTCTATCCAATTTAAATTCAGGATTAAATGTTCTTTTACTTTTAAAATGAAATTAATCCTGTTAATTGAGGAGTTCTTTTGTTGTTTTCTTTAATGAAATATACCACTTCACCATCTTTCATTAATGTAACAAATTAAATATGCATCCAACAATGCAGAAATTCCTTAACAGCATTGTTCATAATTGAAATATAAATTTAGAGAAATGAGCTGGGAGCAGGTATAATAAGGTTAACAATAAACAAGTAATAAATAATGCCATAATAAAGTTTAATCATTATTTCATTAATATTATAGCTTGAAGTAAATTTGAATTATTTTTTTATTTAGCAAAGCAATATAAAAATATATTTTAAACAAATATATGAACTCTAGATGAATAAATTATAATAACAATAAAGTATTATTTTATTTGTATTAGCAGAAAAAAAAAACAGATAAACAATGTCCTTTCTAAAATATTGAGGGAGTCAATCTGGATTACATTTTCCTTCACTAGAATTATATATAGCAGTTTAAAATTATCATATTTTATCCTGTTTTTAAGACTAGCAATACTTTTCCAAGAACTCATTATTGCAATTGTTTTTTTTTGGTTTGATAAAGACATAACATTTTTTAAAGTTACTTCTAATAAGTTAAATAAGATTGTCTCTCATTAATTAATTAAACTATCTGCATGAATTATTTATTCTAAGATCAGATCTTTATCAAAATACAACAGGTAACATATTTAGTAATTATAACTAGTGTAAGTAATGAATTTAAAAATTATATGATAAAGATTAAAGTAATAAATTGGGTAAAATAAATATATGCATATTTTGACATTTTATCAGTTTTCAATAACATTTTTTATTCAAAACACTTTATAATTTCCTTCAAGAATAAGGTAGTTTCCATATCATCCAGTGATTTATAATTTCATGAACAGGTGAACATACACAGTAGAACAGTTTTACAAGGTTGACTTTAAATTTTCACCCTGACATTTAAACTGATAAAAATAATAAACAATTTAAAATGAAATGAACTGAAAACTTTTAAACTGTTTAATTGAAATATATAAAAGATAATGTGTGTTATTTTCTGATTTTTCCTTTTTAAAACTTGTGTACATGTTCAAATTTTGCCACAGAGTTTATCACACATTATGATTCAATCAATCAAAATGAAGTATTAGCAGGATTTTTAACATTAGTGCAATTTTAACCTTTTTTAATTGACAGGTTGAATATTTATAAAGTTGATGTTGAAATATTTACTAATTAAGATATTTTAAACATGTTATATCTAGACAATAAAATAATTAACTTTTATTAATTCTTTCTTAATTATCTAATAAAAATAATTTATTTAATTTTGAATAAAAATATCTACTTAATTAAAATAATAAATTTATTTTAGAACAATAATTTTTTACTCTATTTAATCCTTTCTGAGAAACAAGCACAGATCAACATTCACAGCTTCAAGTCACTTGGAATCGTTTTTACATTACCATAGTGTCTTTATGCTTATTTTAAAGCTTACAGAAAGTACCATAAAATGCTGCCCTCTCTAGAATTATTTTACAAGTAAAAAATCAATAAAATTGGCATTGAAGGTTCAGCAATGGGAGAAGGCAGGCTTTTCTACATGCTGATAGATTGGTTTTCATTTTGAACAAAAGAAGAGTGCCTGTCAATAATTTTTACCACTCCAACATCTTTGTTTTGATTTTCAAAATGAAAATGTATGTTTTAGAGTATCTTTTTATTATTTTTCATACATATTACACATTATTTTCATAAAATATGCTGAAAATATAATCATTTTAGCAAAATAGTAAGATTTTAGTAAAAAATTGTTTACTTTTACATGAATATAAATTGAAAAAGAAACCAGCACTAACAACAATTTTGACACCTGTCAATAATTTACATTGCTCTAAGCTCTTTATTTGAATTTCAAATAAAAATGAATGTTTTAGAGTATTTTGCTGGCATTTGTTTACATATTATAATGTATTTTGGTAAAATATGCTGAAAATATAATTGTTTTACAAAAATAGTAAGATTTTAGTAAAAAATTCTTTACTTTTACACTAACATAAATTGAGAAAGAAATCAATGACATCCACAGCACTTTCTAATTTGTTACACACTTTTTTAGGTCTTCCACAAACAAATATTTTTATAATTTTAAAAATAAAAATTATTTTTGAAAAAACTTTTGTTCACTTTCATAATCTGACAAATTATTAATATACTTTTTACAAATGAAACTACAACTAATATAATATTAAAAGATGAATATATTTTTACTTCTGATTCTGTAATTGACCAATCAAAAGTTGTAAAACTTTAATTCACTTGGCCAATAAGACAACTGTTCAGTTAAAAAATAATTTTTTGTAGAAAAAGTTAAGAGTTTTTTAAGATTGTTATTATTTAAAGTACCCTTTTTAAAGTATACTACTTTTAATAATTCTTTTCAAACTTCCCAACTTTCAACATACATGCACAAAAATCTACACACACATGTATATCAGGAAATAATCAAAATTTCAAAAGCAATAAAACTCATCTTTTAACTAATAAAACATATTTTAAGTTAATATTTCTTTTAAATTAGCTTTATTAAGTTTAATGTCTTAAATTCTAATTTTAAACAGATATTATATTAACTAAGTCTTTATGAAATACTATTTTAAATGTATCTTATTTTGGAAACCAGCAAAATGAAACTTTAACATATATGAATCATACTTTACAAACTGCAACAAAAACATTATTTACTGCAATTAATTTAAAACATATAACACATTAAACTAGCTCTTATCCAAGTTTAAACTATTAATTTTGGATTTTTAAGCAAATATTAAATAAGTTAATTGATATTCCATAAGCAATTAATATTTAAACATGTTTAATAAACTGTTTTATGAATAAACTAGAACATCTACTTAAAACTTTATATACCTTAACAACAATAAAGTTTATTTATTACAGAGTTATATTTATTGAACTTCCCAAATATAGAAATATAAAATTTCATGAAAAACATAATGAAAACAATTAGTTTTTTTTTTATTGGCTAACTGCCATAACACTAATGAAAAAAAGTAAATTAAAAAAAAACTTTGTTGAATGTGTTTCATTTTATAAATGTAAACAAATAATTATAATTTTTTAATAAAGTCATCATAAATCTACAAAATTCTTTACTCAAATTTAAAATTGTATTTATATTTATTAAATTTTCACAGAAATTATTACTATGGTGTTTTCCAGAGAGTAATGATTGTAATGATTGCAATATCCTTTTTATCATTACTTTGAATTTCTTGTATTTTTAAAAAAGAAGCCTATTTAAAAACATCTAAGTGTAAACATAAATATATATTTTTTAATAATTACTATACAAATATTTTGTAAAAATAATCATGAACATCTATTTTGAAAACTTTATTTTGAAAATTGCTATTAAAAATCAATGGGGAGTTTATAAGTTCATCCATATGTCCAAGATCAATAAAATCTACCAGTTAGCAGCTTATTAGGTTTTAGTTTGCTCACCTGTAGTTTGCCAATATGAAATACGTAGATGTTCTGATTGTTTTAAATTAATAAATCAATATTTACTTTCTTTCCAATTTTTACTATCAATTGAATAGAAAGGCCCAAAATAATATGAATAATAGCTTGAAAGAGAAATGGAAAGCTAAATCACAGTAGCACCATCATTATCATTATTATTAAATTAAATTTTTTGTAAATAAATGATCATATATCAAAGTTGTGATGTGATAATATATAACAGTGCTGGTCATTATATAGATTTGGGAAAGATACAACTCCTAAACATGAACTGAATAATTGAAATAATTTCTAATGTTTGAAGTCCAATATGCTCAAATAAAAAATAAAACCATAATCATCATGTATAGTCATAATAAATTAGATAATAATAAGTACAAGGGAATATGGTCCATGCAAGTTTTTTATTGGAACTGCAATCACAATACATGGTCTTGATGACAGAAGTACATTGTGATCAATATTATGGTAGAAATCTATATTACAAATGTCTATGAGTCATTTGCATGGATAGAATATGGATTTTACTTCTAACTTAAATACATAGGTATCCATAGTTTTAGTGTTTCAATAAAAGACAAAAAGAGATGAAATAAAGAGGGAGTCTTATTTTATAATGAAGAGAGGCTATATTGCTATACTTGCTAAATTTTTGTTGAACTAGTAGAATCAAAAACAATTACACATAATTTTATGTTTATATTATCTTTTATTGGAATATATTTGATATTAATTAAAAAAATTATCAACTAAAATTTCCTGATGTCACAGAATTGAGGGGATATTTGCTTAGCACATTCTTTCATTTATAATGGAAAAAAATAGTAAGTTGATGTAAAGAACTGTAAAAAAGACTTATCAAAGACTGTCACAAACCCTAATTATGCATTATGTGTGTGATTTTGTGATTATTATTAAAACTGTCCACATTTTATATGATATAAATTTCAAATTCATTTAAAAAGTGATACTCTATTTAGTAAAAACTAAAAAAAAAAAAAGATAACATGATGAAATAAATATTTAATGTAAATGCTAAAAAATATTTACAAAGGCAGACATCAAAAATCACAAAGACTAATCTATTAGATGTTGTTTAAGAGAATCATAAATCTACAAACAGCTACTATTACAAAGAAGTCATAATAAATCATGCTTGAAAATTTTTCCAATTTCGTACAAATAAAACCTGCAACCACAATACTTGATAACGATCTTAAAAATTACGTAATTAAAAAAAAATCTGATTAAAAAACAACAACCTTTTTTTCAAGTTTGCATTATCAAAATGGAAATAACTCGATATGAAACATTGACATCAAATTAATACAGACGACACATTACATTAAAATGTGAGTTATATATATATATATAATTAGAAAAGATTTGAACTAAGAATTTCAAGCTCTCTATAGCTATCCACTCCATCTTATACAACCTAGACACATGACCATATACATGTGAAAAAGATAAATGATCTCCAATAGAGGTATTTTGTGCTGAACCAGCACCGATCAGTTGATCCGGATCCTCATCTCCTACACACACACACATTATATTGTACCGGTATAAATCCACCACGCTTACTCATACACAGTACCCGAGTTCAAACCCAGTCCACGTTTAAGAATAAATTCCAAAACGCCAACTAAATTCAAACCCAAACCCCGGTATGACCAACCGATGATGACTTTATAACAGCACGGGGTTATCCCTTTACTAGCTCAACTCAGAACACAGACTAAATTACTTACAGTTAATTATATATATATCTATTATACTCTGGATATTGGTACGGTCATTAATGTAATGTATATATTTAGGTTGCCAATACAGACAGTAGGTGACTAAATAGACTTCGAGAGTAATGAGGTGGGAGACACAAAATTAGATTAAATAAATTGTTTAATAATAAATAGAAAGCATTAACAAATATTATTCAAAAGTACGGTAAGACTTCCATAAATATTCTATTATAATTGGCTACTAGTCTTTAGTAATCATTTTACCTGGTAAACAAACTCATGCCAATATCGGTGTAGTTAAATGATTGACGGGTGGCTAAGGGAATCAGAGTATTTAGGGCATTGAAAATATTTATCTACTATTTTTATTAAGTTATCTTATTCGAATAGATTCGAACCGTTGCGTAGACGAATAGTTGGAGGGTGGTTTCGTATAAATATGATATCTAAAATTGATGTACTAGTGGTTGCCTAGATTAAAGAGCCCTACAGTAATCACTTGCGGTGCATTAACGGAATACCGGGCGACTTGTACTTTGACAAGGCTTAATGCCCCCAAGTAGATCCGGGACACTACAACCAGCCGGGATCATTTCGAAACCCGGTGATCCAAGAGATTACCTGGAAAAGAATTGCTTTCTTTCCCATATGGTAGTACGGCGAGACGCCAACTTCGGCGAAGGAAAGGCATTGCCACAGTCATCGAGGACGAGTGCTTGAAGTTGATTTGAAACGGAATTACACAAAACCTAAATAATCTATTCGTCTATCTCTACGCAACAGGCTGATATAACTATTCCAATAAAACATGGCGGAATCAAACTGACCGCGAAAGCAACGACTAATTAAGTTTCCTCTGAAACCCCTAACCCCTCAGGTTGTACAGGCGGTAGCGATAGTAACAAATTATACACTGAGAATTATTTCTCATTTCATGTAGGCAACAAGATGATAAAACTTTAAAACCATTTTACATATTTAAGATTGAAAGATAGGTTACAATAGTATGACAAAAATAAAGGAGAATAATAAAGTGATTTAACATCTGCCAACTCAATATATGAAATAATCTTTAATTAAAAAAAAAATGAACTTCTTTTAAAATTACTATAATCAATATTATAAACTAGCTTTACACAGAGTTGGGAAATATTACTATTGGCATCGTTTGTTTATAGCATAAGTAATAAAGGAAAATATAAATGTATTCATTTGAATCATTATTACTATTAAGTACAATATTTATAAATTATTTTCTAAAGACTAGAGCAGAGGAATAAGAGAAAAGAAAATTTACTGACAGGTTAAACAGTAGCATTATAAACGAAACAAAAACTTACATGTGATTAATTTGATTGACAGATTAACTATAAAATTAAGCTCGGGAGAAAGTTAAAAGTTCATGTAACACAGTTACCCTTCTTTCTTCATCCGGCTTGGCTTCTCACGGTGGGATTTCTGACGAACGTAGGCGCGCATTTGAATTTACTTGAAAGGCATAGTCAATTTGGAGATTGGAAGCTGGAAATTTTGAAGCACATAAAACATGATCAGTCAGCGGCACGAAGATTCAAATTGGCAGGACAGAGATCAGCTCCTGGCACTTAGCCCATCGACATTACGGTTTACTGGTGGACTTCTTAACAAGAGTGGTAGCGATTTCTCTAGCAACTGCTGTGCTGTCTTGAGACTATCTACTCTCAACCATTTCAAAAGTTAGAATGTTAGTTTTTTCTAAGATCGCCACGGTTGACCTTTCTGCCTGGTTTTTGTTTTAGGCTCCGCCTACTTTCCTCTAGCCTCCAGCAATCCAACTTGACCATACAATATCAATTATCCATTTCCATTGTTCCATTTTCAGCTATCGTTAACTTGAATACACAATTTTTAAATTGACCAAGTAATTACAAAATATAAATTCCTTATCTAATTTTCCAATACAAATTAATTACTCTATACATTTGTACCCGACAGATTTTAATTAAAAACACTGATCAAAGGAATGTGACTTTTGATCAGTATTTTTAAACGACTTTGTATAATTCTAAAAAGTTAAAATTTAAACAAATACACCCGCAATGAAACTTTAAATTAAGCTGATATAAATTCACAAACCACGCACACACGAATATTATTTCATGATTTGTGATATTTATACACGGAATCTTTACATATTTATTTACAAAACATAAAATATATAGCTAATTTTTATATGACTTGAAATGGAAAAAAAAATCCCATTGCGGGCAAATAGTAGTTCGAATTACCGTACTTAAAAACACATGAAACTAAGATTGGTTCTTCGATCTGTCTGTTTCAATATATATATATAATCATTGCTCAATTTATATTAAGATAGCAATTGCTCAAACTTTAATGGACAGACTTCAATCTTCTCCACTCTCCAATTTTCAGACATCGGTATCATTGAAAATCTGAAGATTGAACACTCAAAGATCTGTTGATGCCAATCTCTTAGCATAATACCCATGTTGATTTTAAGCATTCCTTCCAATTACATTAAGTTCAGTGTAGACTATATACTTGAATTTAAATATTATATATATTAAATGAAGTCCCTTTTTTACCATTAATAAAATAAAATATGTTTTAAAAAATAATGCTTACATAAATATATGCTATCAAATTTCAAGATAATACTTTTCGTAAATTAAAATTAAACTAATACAAGCTATCATGTCTAAATTATTTAGATGTAGAAATACTCTCTTAATATTAATATTGATCTTATTACAGCATGATATAAATATGTAATAAAAATAATGGGAATAATAACTGGGTCATGACCCAGCGATTTTGAATTCCTGAATCTGCTATTCTGTCACTACATACGAAAGAAAACAAACAATTAATTAAAGTTGATGTAGTAAATTTTATAAGATTAATTAAATTACATTTTGATATATATATATCAATTTTATTACGATAATAATAATGGATAATTGTCTATATATTCTGGTAGAATATATTTTGTTAAATATTATCTATAATATACACATATTATAAAGTTTATTTACATATATCACATTATAATAAATAAGGTTTTTTTATAAGATGATAAATACAAAACATATTAGTTATTCTGATTAAGTGATATAAATAACAGAAAAATTCATTTACCGTATTACAAAACTATTAACAAGGATTTAAGAGGGTAATGTAATGATGAACACTGATATTTTTTATTGCAGACATTTTTTTGTACTGAATAAATAATTAATTTCAATAAATATATAAGTCTGTATTAGTTTTATTCTTTGAAACTATTAGAAATATTTTAATTATTTTAAGTAGTCTTCATATCTTATTTAACTACACGATCATTTTAATGGAATTTAAAATTTTTAAATATTAAATTTCTATTTAGATTGAAATACTTAGAATACTGAAAAAGTTAAAAACATCTCAGATAATTTTAATCATAAACATATTATAACACACATATATATATGAATTTTTATATGTAAGATATACCAGGCCTATAAAGGCCATATTTTTTTAATTGGTTGCTTTAACACATTTTTTTAATTTAGTGTAAATTAAACAAAACATTTTAATGTTGTATGAATAAATGTGATAAACATGCAAAGGCTGTCATTATTGTATTACAGTTCATTAACTCATTAATAATTCAAAATCCCTATTGGATGAATGAATTAAAAAGTTCTAAACTTTTGATTGGTCAATTACAGAATCAGCAATAAAATATGTATTTGCCTTAAAATTATACTTGTTTTACTTTAGTTTCTAAAAAGCAAATTAATAATTTGTCAGATTATTAAAGAAATGAAATTTTTTTCAAAAATAAATTTATATTTATAATTGATAAAAATATTTTATAGCAGACAACATAAAACATACTTTTCTCAACCTATTACAAAATTCAGCCTACGTCATTGATTTCTTTTAATTTACTTTTGTGTAAAAGTAAATAATTTTTACTAAAATCTATTCTCTTAAAATAATTATATTTTCATATATATTTTATGAAAATAATAATAAATATGTAAAAAAATAATCTAAAACATACATTTTCATTTTGAAAATCAAAACAAAGAACTTAAAACTGTCAAAATTGTTGAGAAGTGCTTTCTTGTGTAGAGAATGAGAAACAACCAATCAGCATCTTGGAATGGAAGTCTTATTTCATTGTTATAACTTTAAATTTAAATATTAGTGATTTATTAGTTATAAAATAATTATAAAGGAGGCAGCATCATACAATATATCATTAGAGACAAAGTGTGAGGAGATAAAGGAATTATTGAGTAGGAATGATAAGGAAGAAGTAGATAAGGAGGGTCAGGAAATGGTAGAAAATGTTATGGATGGAGTAGAGGAAGTAGACTATGAGACAGCATTGATAGGAGATTCACTAATTAGACAATGTGGGGATATAATTGCAAGGAAAAATAGAAGCAGATATGTAAGAATATATTTGCCTTAAACTAGAATTAGAGATCTGGCAGATAAAGTAAAAAATGAAGGTAGTAGAGATGTGTATGTTATGGTAGGGACTAATAATTTGTCAGAACCATCAGAGAGAGTAATGGTTGAGTATGTAGACTTGTTTACTTCTCTTGGCTTCATTTTTGTTTGAAAAGTGAGTTAAATAATTAGTATCAATAAATGGTATAATTTCTTTTAACAATGTCTGTTCCTTACTCATACATTATTAGATTATCTCATAACTGAAATAAAAAAATACAGGAAAAATTTCTGTTACAATTGTAATAATAATATAAAAATGTAGCAATATAAATATTAAAAGAATTAAAAACTTAATAAAACTTCCATCGTGATTATAATTTCGTCTATGAAACAAACAGACCTTTTCAAATAAAAACAATTAATACTAAGAATACATACAAAACAATACATATAATGGAAAATTACTACTAATTACTTAAGTTCTTATAAGATTCATGGTCTCCGATTTAAAATATTTAATCTAAATAGTTTTTTGATTATTTTTTAATTTCAATATATTTATAAATGGTGTCATCAATCTTATAAGAACTACTGCTATAGTTGGGATAATTTGCAGCTATTTGGAAATGTAAGTAGTTATTTGTGAGTATTTATATATACATTTAATAGATTTTCTTTGATGAAATCTATATGCTTTATAGATAAAACCATGATTGTGACAAAAATTGATATATATTTTTAAATTTTGCTACTGTTTATTATATAATTTTATTCAATTTTGATTATAATCATTAGTATAGTATTGGATACTATTATACACACATGCACACACACACACACACACATATATATATATGCCTATTCATGGAAGTAGCAAGTTGAACAATTATTAAAATAATTTACAAGTTAGATTTCAAAGAATTAATTAATGCCTATTTTTTTATATCAATGCCAAATTAGTTTGTCAGATATTTAAATGATTACTTTTATCTGTCCATCAGTTTATTATATAGCAATTAATCAAGCAGTGATAGTCAAAAAGCTGCAACTTTGAGAGGGTGGAGAATCTATAAACTTTTATATTAATCAAACCAGCTTAGTTTCAATATTAATTTAGATAAAATTCTAAAGATTTTAATGAGCAAATGAATAATTGTATGGCTTATCAAATATGTAATGCTAGAAATATACATCTACACCCAGAACAATCAAGTCTTAATATGTTACTAAGATAATTCTCCAACTACTCTAAAAGAATTATTTGCACAAAGCTATAAATAATATCAAATCTATTTTATTTATTTGATCAATTTATTTTTCTTTTAGTATTATATATTTAATAAGCCATTAAATTATTTAATATATATATATATATGTGTGTGTGTGTGTGTGTGTACTAAACCATAAGTGCTAACAACTAACTGGCTATCATATGCACACCATCATAGTTCCCATACTTAAATAAGTCAATTGAATATCAGTATTATTTGGTCAATATAACACTATAATTATTATTTAAGTGCATATTGCCTTGACAACAAATTATTAACATTTCATTTTTATATTTAAACATAAAGACATATATAATATTGTTGCTAGGATATATCTTGTACAAGACATGCATTCATCATTCTAACTCAAATGAAAATTCATGATTTAGCAAATAAATTACATATTTACTTGAAGATTTGGTCTAATTTTGAAGTATTCCCTGGATAGTAATATTTGTAAGTTAAGCTATCGAATCTTTTGACAATAATGAAATGATTTTTAAAACATCTACCTTTTTTAATACTGCCTTACTACAAAACAAAACAAAAAACTTTTATTCCTTTTATATGTAATAAATATTTTAATACAAACTAATGAATAAGAGTTATATAATTGTCTTTTATATATATATATATATATATATATATATATATATATATATATATATATATATATAATTGTCTTAATTTAAAAATACATTATTTGTTTTACATATAGGAAATTGATTTGTATTTGTTCCTACAATTTTAGAAATCTCAAAGTAAAATATGAATTCATCAGAAGTAATATGTTTTCTATAATCAGCATGTATACAAAATACTATTGTAGCTAATTAAATGATAATTTAATAGATATGTATTGGGAGAGAGAGGATTTAGTTTGTTTCTAGAGTACGTATATATTCACTATTTATTAGTCAGCTTTCAAAACAAGTTATATTTGACTGATTAATGAGGTGTCTTTAAACTTTTTTTGCATATCTCACACTCCAAGTTGCAATATTTAGTGTCTATATAAAATTATAAGACTATACATATATTATAAGAAACATATATCACAAACAAATATAAATTAACCAACAATGTTATCTAGTATTGGAATGATTAGCAGATGGAAAACAGTTATACTTTTTGACGCTGCTCTCATAATAATCTAGTATCTATAATATTTGATAACATTTGGTAATATATTAAATGCAACTTCATGAATGCAAATAGTTTGCCATCTAGATAGATGGATAGATAGATCAGTGGATAACAAATAGATATAGATAGACAGATAGATATGTATATAACTAAATAGATAACAAATAGATAGCCAGACAAATAAACACATAGATAGATAGATAGATAGATAGATAGATAGATAGATAGATAGATAGATAGATAGATAGATAGATAGATAGATAGATAGATAAATAGATAGATAGATAGACAGACACAGACAGATAGATAGATAGATAGATAGATAGATAGATAGATAGATAGATAAATAGATGGATGGATAGATAGATAGATAGATAGGTAGGCAGATAGATAGATATATGGATGGATGGATGGACGGACAGATAGATAGATAGATAGATAAATAGATAGATAGATAGATAGATAGATAGATAGATTAAGGAAAAATAAATTTCTATTGATATTAATTTAAAAAATTAGGAGAAAAATTGCTAGAAACTACAATGATTTTAGTTTATATAAATTGAACATGTTTAAGCCAACATAATATTCTCAAACTTACACACATATACACATTCTCATAAGCATTAATCTGTCAATAAATTTAAACAAAATAAGACAACAAATGTTGAAAATAGTTAAAATATGTTTAAATGATCCATTAAAATGATTGAATATTTGAAATTCTGTAAAATAGTAAAAAAAAAAAAGAGGTAATAATGATATATGAAAATACAATTGTGAGTTGGCTAGCAAATCTATATATGAAGAGAATGAAAGTTTCAAATATATAAAATAATATCTTATTACTTGTTTGCAAGTTGTTTCAGAAGTAAAAAAAAAATAGAACAATCTTTAAAAAGACAGACGATTTTACAGATTTCCTAAAATGTGTGTAATGGTTCTATAAAACAATTATATAGTAATAAAAAACAAAAACAGAAAACATCTCTTAAAGTTAGAATATGTTATGAATACTCAGCAATTTAAATGAAGAGGTGAGACATACAATTTAAATTATTAAAAAAAGAAACGGTACAAAAAATGTTGAAATTACTACTAATATCTTAAAAGAAGCAGGTGAAGTAATGAAAAAATTGTTAGCAAAACTATATATCAAATATCTAGTTGATAAAGTCACCCAGATGATTGGAAATATGCAGTAAAAATAATGATAATTATGAAAGATGATGATGATATTAAAAAGTAGAAACCTATTAATTTCCCATTATTTCAATAGAAGATTTTAGCCAAGATATTTAGAATTTAGCTACAATAAACATTGAACTTAAAACAATTAAAAGATTAAAATTAGATTTCAAAGTAATTTTTAGCACAGTCAATCACATTCAAATTTTTGGAGAAGTTATCTACAGGACCAAAGGATATGAGTTGCAATTAAACATTAGATTTGTAGATTATGAAAAGGTATGTGAGTCTACAAGCATTTTCATAATGATTAGTTTTAGATCACCAGATACAGATCTATTATATAGTAATATTCTAAAAAATATTAATCAAAATGCAATAATAATGATTAGATTATTTGGTGATATTAAGATTAACATTGAAGAGAGTGTAATTTATAACATTTTTTAAAGCAGTTTTACTAGAAGTATATTTGAGTTTGATTATAAATTTAACGCAGTTTGATAGAGAAATAACAATTTAAGGAAGTAAAAATATATGGATCGTTTTAAGACAACTAGATTTTATAGATGATATGATTGTTTTTGCAATATCGTTTCAGAGGTTTCAGAGCATTAGCAAATGCTGCAAAAGATATCAGATAATAGTAGATCTAAAGATAAAGCTTAAAAAAATTGAAACAATTTTCAATGGATTTTCACAGAAAAGCAAATAAATATCAATAATCATAAATTAGAAAAATTAAATATTTAAACTATTTCCTTGCCTAATTAATTGTTAAATGTCTTTAAAAAAATTCGAACTTTATTAAAACTTTTCATGTATATTTTATTGTTAGTAATTGTTCACACAATTAATATTTAACAAAACGTTTCAAGGGTATTAGGATTGTATGAATGAGCTAAAAAAAATTGGTAGTACGATGTAGTAGATAAAACCAGATTATAGATCACAGATAAGGGATTAAACTTGGAGACACCTTCATCGCAGTGGGTCAATATGAATTAAAATTTGTGATATATATTCCAATGGTATTTTTGTGTCTAACATCCCATTTCACCTACTATATTTCTTAGTAATTATCCTCAGTTTAAACCCCTTCAAGACCACATATAATAATGTATATTTACATATATGTAGGTGTATTTATGTATATCTGGGTATGTAAATGTCTGTATGCATATTGTTATAAATTATATAATAAATTAAAAGTAAGTTGTGTAAACATTGTTGTATGTGTATGAGTACACCTACACATATATGTGAATGAAGTTGCAATGTAATAGATTTCATAAGCATTGCAATGTTATTTGAATAATTTTATCTTTAAGTTATTATAAAATTAGAGCACAAATTTGCTTTTGTTCACATATAAATTTCAATTCTTGAGGTGGCAAATTACACATATAGCAGAATGATTACAAATCTTAAATCTGTTTTAAACTATTGCCTGTTTCTTGGAAAATATGCTCCCACACACACCTGGTTTAATTTTGTGGGAACCATGAGCAGATTTTAAAATAAATTCTAAAATAAATTTTAAGACAAAAAAAGGCAGTCAAGCCACACTATTTTATGAATCACTTGGATTTTACTTTTGTCTTTTCTAAAGTTAATAAATCTATGTTAAAACTTAAGCTTAAAAAAATTAAAAATTGTAAACAAGTTCATGGCTTTTGCAGGGGGAGTTAATATAAAAACCCCAAAGTTCATCATGAAAGGTTCACTCTCTTAATTTTTAAAATGTATTGCTGTCAGAGACTACATCCATTTTAACAATGGAAATGAATGACTAGAAGGCTCAAATTTTGCCATCTTCTTTTGAGAGACCGGTTTATTGAAATAGAAGAGTTGAAGACCAACAGCCTGCCAAGAATACATCAGAAACAAGCCAGCCCAGCAAAGAATTTCAGTACCAAACATCATGAAAGATGCCTTGGTTAAAAGAAGTTCAGAAACATTTTTTTCCCCGCAGAGCTCTATAAAATTAATCTTAAATTAAACTATTTTAATATTTTTTTAAACTAGCTGAAATGTTGAATGTTCATAAATAATACTTATTACTTCTTAATAAATAAACTCTCTACTCTAAATTTAATGTAACTGTAATAAGTTTTATAATGTAACTTTGAATTTAATAATAATAATAATAATAATATTTGTAAAAACCTTTTGTCTCTATATTAAATGAGTAAATATAGATTAATAATTCTTCTAAGCATAATAACTACATCTGGTTATTACCTATATATTTATTTTCTAATCTGCAGTCATGCCTATATTATTTTATTTATATTGTTTATTTCATATTTATGATATGCCATGATTCAGAGCAGAGATTAGCAATATTAACCATTTTAAAGAGATGATTAGAAACTCTCTTGTAATTGATTTATGCTGCTATTTAGCACATACATATATCTCTGTTTTGATACCTATTTTATATATGTGTACATTTAGTTAAGCTATCACATTTTAGCTTATCATGATTAAAATTTGAATGATAATGAACTATGTCTAGTTAATTAATCACAAGAATGATATTATAAAGCATATTATAAATAACTGTCCCCCATATGCTTTACTCCTCCTTAGTTTATGTTATAAACTATCCATATTTAATCTATAAACTATATTATCTTAATTAACCCTTTTAGCATGTTTTACATATGCTAATCCACAAATTGGTGTAAAGTAGTTTTGCAAAATGAAACTATAGATTTAGCGCAGTAAAAATTTTAATATTTGATATTATTTCAGTAAGCATTATGAATGTGTTTTTATAAAGCACACATGTGCTATACACCTTGCTATATATTTTCTGTATTAAAATGGGCTTCTGGTTTAAGGTCATTCCATTATGATTAGTTCAGACAGCTCTTTCTAGAACTGGAACTCAAGAGTCCAGAACCATATTTTAAGCTGCTCCAATCACCCAAACTGAATGAAATGTTCTTTATATTTTGAGATTTCAAGTAATAGAATCCATGGGAACCAAGTACTTGGTACTTATTCACAAGAGTAATCACACATTTGGGCCACAACTTTTATTTAGTTAGTGTAGTGCCTTAGTATTTAAAGCTTCGCTACAAACACTAGTTCATCTCTCCATACTATTATTCAGTTCAGCATTGATCTTAATACTCAATCAAATTTATATAAAACAATCAGCATAGAGAGCACATTTATTGCTCATTATATATTATTAATAAAATTAGTTATATTTTGCCATTATCATTCTTGTAAAGTTAACTCTTAGCAAACCTTGTAGGAATGGCACAGCATAATTCAGGTATAATTATAAATTGTAGATAATAATAATAATTGTAATTAACTTTAAATTTAAATTATAAAGTGCATCCTAAAGATGAGACCTTGTTTTAAAGCCACTGATCATTGTAAGACACCTGTGAGTGTAAATCCCAATGAACTTCTATTTTGTATTACTCACATTTAAATAATTAAAAATATTTAATTATAATAATATTTAGTGTGTTATTCCCAATCCATTCCAAATCTTATCCAAATCCAATTTCATTTTAGTTAATTGTTAATATATGCATTATCTAGTCAACCATAAATGTGCGTGTATTAGTTTATTATTAATCTAGTCATTATTCCCTGAGTCTCATACTCCATTCTTTGCTATTGCTGGCATGCGAATTAAAGATAACCGAGTGTAATCTTATATCTGTCATCCATGAAATCATAAATCACGGAGTATTGGTGAAGGAACTGAGGTGCGATCTGATTCTAGGTCTCAACTCCTCATCTAGATCAGCTTTGAGATAATTTTCCAAAACTCTGGATTTTGTTGCATGAATGTACAAATATGACCGTTACAATATATAAGTTTTACATCTATAAACATTTACTACATTATTACATTCATAGTAATTTAGTTTCCACAAAACATTAAAAAATAATACAAATAGTATATTGTAATCTTTGTCGTAATTTGTGCGAGGTAAAATTTGATTTTTTTTTTTCAGAACTCTAATCACGTTTGCTAAATAGATATCCATACACTTTACATGCAAATTAAAATTTATGCCTGCAAACTAAAATCATACCATCATGTAATAATCTTTTTTTATGATTTCTCTTTAGTCTAAAAATGGTCCACTTTTTGCATAATACAGTCTTTTAAGAATTGAAAGTCAAATACACACACACATATATTTATATATACACACCAAGGTATTGAGAGTGAAGATTCATCCAACCACCTCAGAAACAACATTACACTTTTCAGAGTAACTCATGGGTTTAGCTGTCAATAAAACAAAATAAATTAAAAAGATCTATTTTTGTGAGATGTTTAGTTGTTTATAAAGAATTCAGAAGTATCTTTGTTTTTGACACTTTTGCATAATATTTTATTCTAAATATTTTCTAATACTATATATATATTATTGCCATTTATAAAGCAAATGTTTAATTACTTTTTACAAAATCAAATTAATTATTCAAATTAATTTACTCTTTCAAGTTGTTATAAAACAGTTTTATATTTAAGTAAAAAAAATAATAAATAAAACAACTTCATTATTATGTGTTTCACTTTTTTTATGTTTAAATCAAATTATATATAAACGAAACGTGCTATAGAAAATAACTGAGATATCATTGATAAAACTAATGAGGATGTCAAACTATTTTAGCATCTTGAAGGAATTTCTTTATTGATTGATTAATATATATATATTTGATTAGAACTATTTGATAAGTCTAGTAGAAATAATTTTAAACTAGATATTCTGAAATTTTTTATCAGATAATAAAAAAGCAATATTTTATTCGCGAAAGTACTCTAATAAACACACACACATATATATATAACATTTGAGTTTATGACTCCTAAGCTTTTTATTTTGCGATCTAAGAATCAAATATAAACATTATCTAATCTATATCTATACAAAATTTTAAGTGACAAGATAACTGAGCATAAAGAAAGTGTCATATAAACACACATATATATTTTTTTTTTTTTTTTCTTCAGGCCGATATTCGGCACTCCCCTTTTTCCTCCCCCAGCGCGGTTTCAACATTTTTCGGTTCATATATATATGCCCATGAATACAAAATAAATATATATGAAGAAAAGCTCACTTTAATATTTTAACAGCATGAAATACTAAGCATGCTTTTGACTACCTGGTAGGCATATTCATAGCTAATAGTTGTCAAAGAAATATGTTTTAAAAGATTGAAAATATCCATGAATATAAAATAAACATTAAGAGCCACTTCCATATTTATCTTCAGGTAAACAATCAAAGACATTTATGAATGCGTAATTTTTAAGATTTTTTTTTTATCAAGAAATTTTATTGTGAGCTCAAAGAATTACAATATAGTAGTAACAGAGTTATGTTGTTAACAGAAACTATAAAAAAGGTTACATAACCCAATACCTATGGTCTGGGGGTAAAAAATCAACTGCTCAATGACAAATTGTCCATTACACAAGGCTCCATGTAGCATTGTAGATGTATGTTAGAACTAGTTATTCATCTATGTTTCTGATGACATGAAGTTTTGGCAGAAGTAATTTCTTAACAGCAAGCAAGATGTGGTCATAAATGATAGTGCATCTAGTTGACCAATAGGCAAATAGCAGAAAGGTTATGATTCTTATGGATGAAAAGATCCCATTGGATAGGCTAGAAATCAGTCCAGTGAGGAGAGGCTCTAGTTTTATATATGGATGCAATAAAGTCTCTGTCCCATTGGAGTGAGGTACAATGGCTCAGAATATGTATCATTGTGCCATCATCCTCTTTACTAAAAGGGAAGACTGGATCTAAGAATGAGAATCCTCTATGATAGACCAGAAAATGGCATGTAGGCAGAACATTAAGGTTTATTTTAATCAAAAATCTAAAAATTTTGTCTCTAGATGCCACCATTTAAACTTTTTAATGATTAAATGATTGGGAAGGGGTTAGCAGTGATGAGATTGGGGAGAGTTCTTCATTAATTAGATGGTATGCATCCCAGTACTTAATTTTCTGTAAGTTGCCTGATTAGGTAGAGGGATAAATTTTGCAATATTTAGCAATAAGGATGACAACCAACCTCTCACTAGAATGGAAGGGGTGTCAGTAGGACAGACAGAAGGACATCATGATGCTTCTAGGAAATGGTAAGATAGGTTAAGGATGGTGTTATGTTTATGCTGGAAACAAAAGGTCATAACAGAGTGCAATAATAGCTTATTGAGTTTGGTGTGCCTATGGAGGCCCTCAGGCTGATGGTCATCGTATTGCCCTTCCACATAAGTATTGCACATAGTGAATTTATTTTTCTGATGAATCTTTGGGAAAAGTTAATGATCGGCATGAAATAAGAAACCCTTGGGAACACCAGGATATTGAGCAGTGAAGTTTTTGCATGTAATGACAAATAACCTTTAGATAATGAATCAATGTTTTTTGTATCAAGAGGAGAAGGGGGTCTTGTATAGTTCTCATTGCAGGGGATGAGTTGTAGATTAGAAAACGAAGAAATTTTGGGGGCATGGTAATAAAATGAGAGAGTATGGTGTTCCCAGAGGATATCTTCCATATTGAGGATTTATTTAAATTAAAGATCAGTCCCAATTCAGAAGAAATGGCACAGAGCATTTTGGCAAGCTTTGGGATTAACTTTTGTGATGAAAAAAAAACCAGCCAGGTCATCCATGCATGCTATGTGGGGGATTGATCTATTGAGGGCAGATATGAATATCCCAGAGAGGTCTTGTTCTAGTCTAATTAATAGAGGATTAATGTAGATTATAAATAGAAGGGCACTCAGAGGAGAACCCTGTGGAATAGAACTTGTTGGAGTAAAAGATAGTTAGATCCTTCCATTCAGGGAAATGGAAATGTGCTTGTTGTTGATGAAATTTGCTATAATATTAAATATCCCAGTTGGGATATCATATTTGGCAAGAATTCTGATGAGGCAATGTGTTCTGACAGAGTCAAAGGCACCGGAAATGTCAAGCTGGATGCTACTGGTTTATTAACCTTAGATTTCGTAAAGATTATTTTTGATTTATTACAATTTGATTTTTACATTTTGTGGCATTAAAAATAAAATTAATTATATTTTGCAAATTACTGATAGTTGATAATTTATTTTAAGCTTCCAATGCATTAATCAATATTTATATTAAATTATTATGCTCAACATTTTTGGTTTAAATTGTCATTGATAATGATTTATCTAAATAATATTTCCTCTACAAGTTGCATTTAGGATCAATCATCTCATTCACTCTTTTTTGATACATTATTATTGATAGTCCAATCAAAAGTTCAATAATATATGGCATATATCTAGAAGCACAACAGAATAAGAAAAGTGCTGTTTTACAGTCCACCTATAATATTGTTAATAGCAAAACAGAAAAACTTTGACAATAAATATAATTTCCTGACAATCTACTTTATTTTAAAAACATTAGTAAAAGTGAAATAACAAACAAAATCATTGCATGTTATTTCTAAAAAAAATTAACTTGGTTTCTAATATTTAGTTTTCTTGTGGTCTAATTTTCTATGATTTAAATTTCTAATAGTCTAGCTTTTGATTATGTAGATTTGTTATGAAAATAGCTTTCTCATAATATTGTTTTATAATCTAGATATTTTTTGAAACATGTAATAGCATTACAATTATACTTAAATGAATATTTAGTACCTTCCATAAATAAATACCTAAGTAAATACTTATTACACACTGCAGTTTGGCACTGTGATAGAGTGAAGTCCACTAAATTAATGAGCCCAGGATCAATTTTTATGAGATAATTCACTTACATGAATGCAACTGATGTCTCATCCTGCTACTATGATACTCAAAAGTCACATAATTTTCCAAAAAATTATCTATAAAATTTTCTTATAAGTCTTTTTAAATTAGTAATATAACTTCTGATTATATCAATGAAACAATGTTGGAAAATTTGAGAAATTCATTAAATTTGTAGGTGTTAAAACTAAATGGTTTGCAAACTTATATCTTATATATTAATCAAATCTTTATCTTAAATAATTTAAAAATTATTACAATTTTCTTGAAAATTTGGATTGTTCAATAAAAGTTTATCTTTTGTAACAAAAATAATAATACCTAAATATGTTGTCCATCAAAACAAATATTAAATACAAAATGATTTACATGGTTTACTTGAAATCTGAATTACTTCAAATCCATTACTGTGTAACTTTTGTAATTATAAATGTTTTATAAAATGCTATATATATAATGAAAATGACATACATGAAAAATACATTTTCTTGATTTGAAAAAAAAAAAAATTAAAGAGTCATATTTTATAAATATTACAGACAATGTGTTGACTAAACAACATAAATATGTGAGTATTCATAATTGGTAGAAAGTTGGCCATTTATGTGGAAATGTTACTGTTATGTGATTTTAATGAGATTTAAATTTTAATAGTTGATTGCTACTCAAGATGGTATAAAATGCTGTAAGCTAGCTATAGTAAAAATTTTATTTTTATTTTTATAAGGATATTGAATTGTTTAGTATTTATTCTACAATATTTTGATTCTTATATTTATTTCATTTGATATTACATACATACATACATACATACATACATACATACATACATAGATAGATAGATAGATAGATAGATAGATAGATAGATAGATAGATAGATAGATAGATAGATAGATAGATAGATAGATAGATAGATAGATAGATAGATAGATAGATAGATAGATAGATAGATAGATAGATAGATAGATAGATAGATAGATAGATAGATAGATAGATAGATAGATAGATAGATAGATAGATAGATAGATAGATAGATAGATAGATAGATAGATAGATAGATAGATAGATAGATAGATAGATAGATAGATAGATAGATAGATAGATAGATAGATAGATAGATAGATAGATAGATAGATAGATAGATAGATAGATAGATAGATAGATAGATAGATAGATAGATAGATAGATAGATAGATAGATAGATAGATAGATAGATAGATAGATAGATAGATAGATAGATAGATAGATAGATAGATAGATAGATAGATAGATAGATAGATAGATAGATAGATAGATAGATAGATAGATAGATAGATAGATAGATAGATAGATAGATAGATAGATAGATAGATAGATAGATAGACAGATAGATAGATAGATAGATAGATAGATAGATAGGTGAGGTGGTATATAGATAGACAGATAGATAGATAGATAGATAGATAGATAGATAGATAGATAGATAGATAGACATACAGACAGATAGATAGATAGATGGCCCCACATTATGCCAATATTTTATGGACCAATTAGAATCCTATTTAATTTTAAAATCATAGTATAAAATTGACTTAGATATATAGATATGACCTTGCAATGAAAAGGAAATTCATACTGTCTCTTATATTGCCTAAATAATTTTAATAAAATAATATGATTTACAATAAAACAATAGCTCATTTTCTTGATGTTGAAATTATTTTCAGTAATTTTTTTTAAACTAATATATATACCAAATATATTATAAAACATAGCTATCTAGATTTTCATACTAACCACTATATGCATTTAAAGGCTAATATGCCATAAGCTCAGTCATTAAAAAATAAAATTTGTTGTGATGAAACTTTATTCAACCAACTAACAACATTTTATATAATAAATTTTTAAATATGAAATATCCTTTAACATTGTCAAATATGGCAGTAATAAAGTCCACAAAAATAAGAGAAAATATTTTTTTCCACATAAGAAAAAGAATAGTTAATTGGAGGTTCTATCACTAGTTTTTACTTTCAATAATGATTTATCTAATATTAACCATATTTTCCAAAAACACTTTAAATTATTAAAATCCATAGATGATTTACAACCTATTTCCCCCAATTCATCTAAAATTATGTATCCAAGACAGAAAACAATTAAGTTTAGACTTATCAATTTTATTACTAATTTTGGTACTTGAATATGAGTCCTGCAACATAGGGGAGGTGGTATGCCTTTTCACATCTGCAATAAATGTGTAATCTTGCAATCATATCAAATTTAAATGAAATAAACTCTGTGATGTTATTCAATCTCATGTGAAAACATTTCTTTTTATCAAAATGTAGTCTTTTTTGTGATATTTCAACATTATCAGTTATTGCCCAGATTTCTTTCTGACAACAGTTTTCATTTCAATTGCATTTTTGCTTCATCAATTATTTGTATGTTATTTCTGCTTCTGAGTTAATCAACTTCATTTGATTTTAAGTGTAAGTGTATGTAGTGTTTGTTTTTGTCCTTTTGATTTTCTTATCGTAACTTCCAATGCAGTTACAATAAAAAATGACACATTCATTTGCATACTGAAGGACATAAAAAAAATTTCTGCCAGAATGAAAAGTTAATAAAAATGTTGTAATTTATATTTCTTTATTTTGGGAACTTTTTTGTTTTGTTTTTTTAAAAAATATATTTATTTATTAGCATTTCTGTGGAAAATACTGTTTATCTAATGTGCAATCATGTAGTCAGTAAAACTCCATTTTGGAGAGAAAATTTTCAGTTGAGATGTCCATTTTGTGTCAAAAATGTAAATGCTAAATTTCTTGTTTCAACATGACAATTCCTGTTATACATTAGATGGTAAGTAGCAATTATGATGAGTTAGAAGAAGTTAACAGTTACAAATACCTTAGTCAGATTATTAATACAGATGGTAACATAATGGATGAAATTAATCATAGAATTAAACTTGTTTGGAGTGCTTTTGGTAGAAATAACTTGATACTAAAAGGAAATATGCCTATGTGTTTGAAAAGTAAGGTTTTTAATAAATGTGTTTTACCAGTTCTTACTTATGGATGTGAGACTTGGACACTTAATAGAAGAGCAATACACAGACTTCAGGCCACTCAAAGAAATATGGAGAGTTGCATGTTGGGGGTAAAAAGAAGAGATCAAAAATGCAATATATGGGTAAGAGAACAAACAGGTGTTACTGATCTAATTGAAAAAATTTTAAAAGAATGAAGTGGAGTTGGGCTGGACATATTGCTAGAAGAGATGATAATAGATGGACAATTAAAATCTTAAACTGGATTCCAAGAGATTGTGAAAGACCCAGAAAAAGACCACATGTGAGATGGATGGATGAAATAAGAAAGTGTGCAGGGGTGATGTGGAGAAGAGAAGCTAAAAATCGGAGAAGATGGATTGAATTTGGAGAGACCTTCATCCTGCAGTGGGTTGATAATGGTTGATGATGATGATGAAGTAGCTAGCATATGTGTATATTTTATCTTTTTTTGTAAATAATTTTTAAAAGTGTAATAATTTAGTAATTCTCTTGTCTGTATTTAAAGTAACATTTTGGTACTTAGAATAATAGCATTTTGTATTTTACATATTTTTGGGCCAAATGAACATTTTAAGATCGTTTTTTTTTTGTGTGTGTGTGTGAAATTCTTATTTCTAGTGTTGTTGTAAATCTTACAATATGAACGTCATATATATTTCTGGATGGTAAATCAATATTTATTTTTAAAATGTTCTTTTTAATTATAATTTAGTATTGTTATAAATTTTAAAGTTTTTTGTGTGAAAGTCGTTCATATTTGTGTATGGAAAATCAATATTTTTTTAAGTTTCTTTTTAATATCAATTTCTTGCTCAATTTTATACATCTTTTAATCATGTGAAAGTCGTATTTTTAATCCTGCAACATGGAAAATGTATTTGACATCCTAAACCTTCTCATATATGTATTCAACCTGCGGATAACTTTGTAAATCTTGCAAAAATATCATGTACAAGATCCGTTTACACATATCGTGTATACATTATTTTGGTCATATCACAAAATTACAAAGTTATCAGCAGATTCATATGAATGTGAAAAGGTATAGCATGTCTAATACATGCTCTTGATGCAAGTACTCTAATTTTATATATATATAAAAAGAATGTGTTTTGTTATTCTTTGCAGATAAAAAATATCTTACATGTGAGCATATTATTGTTATAAAAATAATCCAACGTAATATTATTAATGGTTTTAAAGGGTATATTTCCAATTATATTGATTATAAAAGTGTAAACGTTTATTATATATAATGTAATATAGTAGATTCTTGAACTATAATATAAGTAAATCAGAGAGCAATCTACATATTAGACTAACTGACTAAGATTTGTCATTTCGTATAAAAATGAAGACAGACAATTATCCACTTACTTCAATCTTCTAGACCATTCGACTGATGATTTAAGAGTGATCGTATTACAGAATAACTTTTCCTCCCCAAACGAGACAACAAAAATAAAACTTTATTAATTTATCAATTTAATATTTTACATTCTGATCGTATAAACATAAACATAGACACTACTTTGTCCTTGTATTCTCTAGTTTCTTATTTTTTTTATTTTTAAATAATTATTGTTTATTATTTACTATGTTAACCTATTATGTTTTATTTTTATATTTGGAATTTATATCAATCAGTACACAATAAATTGTGTACATTTATAATTTGTTGTATACATAGATATTGTGTATGCATTTTTTTGTATATATGTCGTTTTTGCACAGACATAAATATTATTTGTACAAATATATTTTATACAAATGTAATTTTATTTCTATATTTATGTTTTAGCTTTTAATTAATCAATTAACTATTATTTTTAATTAACTAACGATTTAAAGATTTATTTATTTTTTGAAAAAAGGTAAGTAAATAGTTTTTTTTTTTTTTTTAAGAAGAAAATATATGATATTTTTTACACGAGATTAGCAATTTACTAGTATAATTCTCTATAAAAAATATTATTAATCTATAATAAATTTTTACTTCATTAGATATTGAAATAATTTTTAATATCTAGTTTTTGGCTGTATTTTCTAATAAAAACTAGTCCTATGGTTGAAATATTAAAAAAAAAACAAAAAAAAACAATTGTGCATCCAAGTAACTAATCTCTGGATATTGGATAAGAACACTGGATAGAGGTTAAACGCAAAATGTTCTATCTTCTATTTAAATCTATAAATTGTTCTAGAAGGCACTATTGTGTGAAGAAATTTGCTACTGTTTTAATAGTTTGTGTAAGCATAAGAAAAGGTGGTCATCTTATATAAATGTTAATTTGAAAAGTTATTTTAAAAATAGAATTAGTATTCATCATATTAATAGTTGTGATTGACCATCTTATAAAACTTGATCACTAAATGCTATATAAAATAAGAGAAAAATAACTTTAAAGATAAAATGTCAAGCGTTGGTTGCCGAGTGGTTAGCACAGCTGCCTTACAAGCAGTTGTCCCGGGGTTCGTTTCCCGGCCAACGCTTTGACACATAAAAAAAAAAAAGATAAAATGATACTCATTTTTATTAGATAAACATAAACACGTTTAATTCATGTTAATTCAATGATTCATATAATTAGAGTAAAATAAGAAAAAAAAGTAAGTTATATAAAAAATGATGTATATATAAGTAACATCAAATCACTCTCCCAAACATTGTTCTCAGCTATGTTCAATACAAAATCTAAATTTCAAGCAGTACAGATCAAAATACAACTCTTGATCCGTGTGGTGCAATAATGTGAAATATGAAAATATAGACCTATTCAAACAAAGAATGAAATTTAAATTAGCAATGATCTTAAATTGATCATAAACAAACGTTTAATATACATATACAATGAAAGGCTAAACATTAGTCATCTTCCAACATAAATATATATAAAAAAAACAGTGTATGCCACTAAGTAAAAATTGTCAGCTAGCGATATGCACTGGGTTTATTTCATATATATATATATATGATTAAGTTTAAGTATATAAATTGTAAGATAAAATTAAGTGGAACAAAAATTAAATAATTAGAAATTCCTTTTTAAGGTAAAAAAAAAACAGAGATTCTTC
This sequence comes from Epiperipatus broadwayi, assembly GCA_028023455.1. Classification (NCBI taxonomy): domain Eukaryota; kingdom Metazoa; phylum Onychophora; class Udeonychophora; order Euonychophora; family Peripatidae; genus Epiperipatus; species Epiperipatus broadwayi. The sequence goes on from JAQFVV010012414.1 coordinate 3,645,702, forward strand.
TCTAATTACATTGTGCTTTTTAAAAAATTATATAATAAATGAAGTGTTTATTTAATATATTTATATATTCATATGTGTGATTATATCAATACATAAGTCAAAGAAATTGTCATTATATGATACATATAATAATAATTGCATTAATAACATTATTAAAACAATGGTAACTAACATTGCTACTGATGAAAATGAATTAATAATATTAATTAATGCAAGTATTTATAATTTTTTTTAATCGCTAAAATAATGAGTCTAAGCGGTCATATTCAGTTCAACAAGATAAAGCACATAGTGGTTTCAAAAATTCAACATGTCTCTATCGAGCTACTTACTTTTCCAGCTATCTATCTATCGACATACTTACTTATCTAATTCCCATCTATTTATCATTTATTTATTTATCTGCCTGATAATTCTCTATCTATTTATCTATTGATATTCTAAAGTATTTTTGTAAATAAAAACACATCTACTGTAAATCAAATTATGGTTTATCTTTACAATTTAAACTATTACCATCAAACAATCAAATTAATTCACAGGATTCCTACTACGCGCTTTACATCCTCATAAACTACTGATCTAATAAAAAAAATAACAGATTGATTTTCTCACTATATATGTACTTTTCAAAATAAATTTTTAATGATTAGGTGAACTAGAGACGTACATATCTGAATGTCTTCACCAGAAATGATAGCTTACTATTTAATTAAATACAATGTTTCATATTTATTGTTGCTAAAGTTTGAATATGGTCATGTAAATCATTAATCTTTCTAATAGGTTATTATATTGAAATCGAGATGAATGGAGACAATTTGCACAAGTTATGGCATATGAATCACACTTGTTGAATATACCCTGAATAATTAGATCCTGTATTTGTTAGAACAACAAATGTAACCAATAAAATTATATCACAACATTTAAGATTTGCGTTTCACACTCTCTTGTACAAAAAAAACCAAGATGGCAATTGGGAGTTTATTATAAAATTCAATTAGAATATTTCAAGCTTTAATACCAGCAAGTTTGAAATCATTGCATTTAAAGAGAAAGTCAGACTATGTTTCTGATGAGAAGATTTACATGTTCAAAGTTCTATATTACCTGACCATATTTCATTTATTCTGAAGAATACATATATAATGAAATATAGTCAGATATTATTTTCACTAGGTTAATAGTCACAGAAATTTTTAATTCAAATGACAAATATTCTAAATTAATATGACTCACTATATTTGTCTTTTCAACATTATCCTTAGTTGTATATATGTATAATGTTTGAGAAACCCATAACATCATAATAAATATTTAAAACGCTTTCTATCTAAGCATAAGTCAAAATTTAGAAAGAATATTGACTTATGCTTGATTAGAGAATATTTTCATTAGTTATCGTATGGTGTTATAAGTTTTAATCTCAAGTGTTATGTATATATTAAGCAGCAGATGTATTATATTGTATATAAATGTTGAATTTATATTTTTCATGGAATATTAGTTTTAATAAAAATTGAAAATTAAGGGATTATATCCATGTAAACAAAGCTAACTTTATCTTTGATGTTGCCAAAAAACTATCACTTTCTACTAATTGACCATTTTCTTCAATATAACCAAGTTTTCTACATTAACTACAACAAAAATACATTAGGCAATAAAATGTCTGTAAATAATGATGAGTCCTCTGAGTATCAACATATTCCCACCATACTCAAGTGGCAATTTGAGTTAATTAGTTTGAGAGCTGACCATAACAGCTCTGATTTTTACATTTTAGGCATTACAGTGACATTGTGATCCCTATCTTTTCTATGTTGTTTAAGTTGATATATGTTTTGCAGATTGCCTTTTCCCTACTGTTACAATTTTTTCATATTAATTTTAAAATAAACTCTGAAAATATCAGTTTTACATGGACTTTTTGTGTGACTGACAGTACCCAAATTATTATGATAAAGCTAAGAAGAATATAACTAATTTCTAATTGGCTGGGTGTTTTAGATTGTTTTAGTTAGAGGCCAAATTATCAAATCTTATAAATTTCTAAATTATATCACAATCTTTTTGTAAAATATTTATTTTTAAGCCAAAAACTACATCACTAATACAAGATTAATTTGAAAATACTTTATTTTGAAAAAGACAACTCTTAAAAAGTTTCATAGGGCAATCAGAAGAATTTATATTTGGTAATAAGAAATATTTGCTGTCAAAATAGTAAGTTTTAGATCCTTTCTTTTCTTTTTTGAGGATAACTAATCCTAAATATATCCTTTTTTTAATAACATAAAGTTTAAATATCTAACATTTTATTTTTATAACTTTTTGAAAAGGTAAATTACATCCAATGGTGAATGCTGCATTGCTTTAGATAAGAACTTTATTTAGATATTTATTTTCATATTTTTTGAAAAATGATTTTTTGAAAGCTTACATTTATACATTAAAATATTAGATGTATTTATATAATATTCAGAAAAAAAATTTAATTGTAAAAATAAAATATCAAACATGGAAAAATATTTAACAAAACATTTAGTAGGTACTATTCAAAAATTTAGCAGGGAGAGATATTACTGATTTAGTTAATAGTTCAACATTTTAATTTAGTATTACCAATGTTCTTTAATTCTATCAATCACTAAATTAAATTGATTATTAAAAATGTAAGTTTACAAACATAAAACATCCAAAAAAATCATATTTGCACTTTCCAAATATAGAAAAAAGAATAATGACATAAATAAATTCTAGTACATAATAAGAACAATTACTTTTTTCTTATTGGCTGATTATTGTATACTATTGAAAAAAAGTGAATTGATAAAATGTTTGATGATTGTATTTAATTCTGTAAATTATGAATGAGTATTTATAAAATCATTATAAAGAAATGAAATTATGCTATATAATTTAAAATTGCATTTATAATTATTAAAATATTATAAAAGTTATGAACTTCATTGTTTGGTAGTTTGGAACAATTACAGTTTCTTTTTTAGCATTACTTTAGATTTATTAATTTGTATTTTTAAGAAATAAAATATAATTTAAAAAATAAGTATAAACATGAATAAAAAAATTAATAGTTACTATGTAAATAATTTTGTAAAATTAATCAAAAATATTTAAATAAACCATGAAATATATATATATTCACTCATTGCTAATCACAAATAAAGACAGAAATTTGTTTATACATCCATGATCAAAACATTTACAATCAATGAACTTCTTGGCTTTTGTCAGATTATTTATAATTTTTATTGGTTACTGACATCTTCAGATTTTATTTTAATTTAACAAGTCAATATTTAATTTATTTCCAATTTTTATCATTAAATGAATATAAAACTGGGAAAAATAAAATTAAAGTCAGAGACAAAAATGTGATTTGAAACCAAAACATATGCTCCATAGTATCACATAGCTGAAAATTGTTTATGTAATAAGTCATTTAATACATTTTATTATATTTGTAAAAATAAATTTTTTCCAAGTATTACATTCCTTTTATTTTAATATGTCCCAATAAATAAATTATTATGGCTAACCTTTAGGCATAACATTTTTTTTTATTCATCAGACTGAGTAAAACTTTGATTGTTTTTATATATCTGATCATTTGTTCATAAAAATATTAGTAAAATAATCAGAATTGTTTAATTGTAGCTTCTAAACTTTGAATTATTTTAAATTTAAATTGCTCAAATATAATGGGGAAAAATGTTTTAAAAAATTGCAAAAATTGTCTAAAGTAAAACAAAAGAAATATTTTTCAACCAATTACAACATGAAATTAACATTGATTTCTCATATCTTAGAAGTAGAAATGCTGATTATTCATGTTTTTTGTCTTTTATTTTTTCAAAATTAAATATTTATTAATAAAAATCTAAATCTAACACATTATTAGTCAACAATTATAAATATGCAAATAATTATGAAAAATAGATGTTTTCTACTTGCAATTGCCAAATGTCATTTATTTATTAATAACAGTCAACAATTAGTCTTTTATTTTTTAAAAATATTAAATATTATAAAATAAAGATGTATATTTAATTACAGTATTAGTCATATATTGTAAAAAAAAATAATTACAAATGCAAATAATTATGAAAAATATAAGTTTTCATGTTCAAAATTTATTACAAAAAATAAAGGATTTTACTTACTGATATTGACAGTTAGAAACTCCCACTCAACATTGATGAGAGATGGACAATTAGTTTTTTCAAGTACCATGTAAGATTAAAGGAGTTGGACAGTTGGCTCTTTGAAATATCATATAAAACAATAAAAATGTATTCTTTTGGTAAAATACTGACAATAATGGATTTTTAAAAAAAATTAAAATATTAATATAGATTAAGCTCAACTTTTATGGTAAAATGAGTATACAATGAAAAAAATATGGTCAAAATAGACAAGGGATGACAAACTAAAAAAAAAAGTTTAGAACTGTAATTTGCAGACAAAAGATGAACGATTTATATGCTTTTAATTGAGGTAAATTAATTAGAATGAATTATTTAGCAGAGGCAGGGTGTGATGACTGAAAAAAAAAAGGATTTGATGTATCATTAATGATGATAATGTCAAACAGCATGTTATTATATATAAACTGAAAAATTCAAACTTGAACACTAATGAGCAATCTTCATAAATAAATAACATGGTTTATTTAAGTTACATCAATTATGAACTATGAATATGGTTCACTACACTGAAAATGCATTAGACAATAAATAAAGTTAATATCAATCAATATATTATAAAAATTAATATTAAAATAGGAAGCATTATGTGTACAAATTTCTTCATAAGATGGAGTTCCCTTCTAAATAGGATAAACCTAATTAAAAACTAATATATTGGTATTTTGGTTAATTAAACATTAACACATAATATCATTTATTGTTTTATTTTTTCATGTATAATATGTTTTTAAGAGATGCTTAAAATATGCATGTCAAAACACACATGAGTAAAGTCGTCTGGAAAAAAAAGTAAAATCAAAGATGCATTTTAAGTACTTTTTATGCAACATGGATCATAATCTCTTACATATATCTTCTTCATTTGTTGAGTATATATCAATATTAAATTATTAAAAATTGTTATATAAGTGCCAAACACAACCTTTGTAGTCTATATATAAAATTCAAATGCAAATAAAAATAATACATTTGATTCCTTCATTAAATATAAAGATATGAAATTATTAAGCAATTAACAATTTAACTTTTTCTTTTGTTCCACCTCATGAGAGTTTTTGAAAATGTTAAACTTTCTCTACAGTATAAAATCTTTATTATTACTATAATTAATTAAATTGGACATTATTTTATTATAGTTTCAATTTTATAAATAAGTAATATTTAAAAAATCACATTTGATGCTCTTAAATATTTAAAAACTGACTTGTAATCCAAACACTATACTGCACACAACATCAAATTTGGGATAAACACTCTTTCAGAAAACGAAGATTTTTTAAAAAAAAATTTTTAATGGAGAATGAATGAAAATAGAATTATGATAAATCTATTGACTTCTGCTTTGAAATTACATATTTTCTTTATAATAATTGCAATATTTAAAATGATTTTAATACTATCTTGATTCTGATAGATAATGGTGTAATAGATGTTATTAAAACAGGCAAAACTCTCCATATGGTATTGGCTTAATAGATGCTTTTTTATTATTATTATTATTATATGATGGTTAAGTTTATTAACTTTTACTTGTAAAACAGAACAAAAAATTAAAAGTTTACATTTGTAATTTTTTGTTTTTCAATATTAAATAATTAATTAATTTGTAAAAACAATGAAAAATATTTTATAACAAGCAAAAATATCATATTTTGTTTATAGCAAAATCTTTGCTTGAAAATGAGACCAGAAAAAGTAAATGCCCAGAAAGTGTTTTCTTCTATGTAAACAATAGTGGAATTCTATAGATCTAAGCTGATTATTCATACATACTATTTTATTTCAAATAAAGTATCAATAAAAACATTGTGAGTAATTCTACATTATTAAAAAATTGATATCAATAACATCAATGCAGCATTCTAAAGCTGCAGAATAACTGTTTTTTAGAAGAAAAATAATCCATATAATTTAATGAAAGTGGATTTATTGGACTGATGTTGAAATATACATAAGTTGTTTTTTTTTTTTTTCTGGTAATGTTATTATTAAAAATATTATAGCATTTTGATGATTATACATACAGTCTAGGTTTTTTTATTAGATAATTGTAAAAAAAATCTCATTGATAAAATAAAAAATAGACTTCATATTTATTGCTCAACTAATAAGAAGTTTTAGTCAGTCAAAAATACAATGTTAAATAAATAGATTAAAATGAATGTTGTATTATATTTTGCTTTTAAAAAATTGTTTTTAAAATTATTCTCTTAGTAATTTTAAAAGAATCATGTATTTCTTTTCAAACTATATTGATTTAATATGTGTTTAAAAATAATTAGGATATTAAATATAATTATATATATATACACACAAATAAAGAAAAATTTGATAAATGGAAAGTTAAAGAGAATAATATATTTATTAAAAGATGATGATGTTGGTATGCCTAACTTTCCAAAATTGAAACTTTTTTTCAGAAGGTTTATTAAATAGATATATAGACTATTCCTTTTTTTTGTAAACAATATTATTAGTTTCACAAATATATTTGAAAATAAAAGAGGGTCATGAAAAAAGATAATTTTTTTTTAAAGATTGTTTCATTAGAAATTTATTTTATTTGTTTCCGATTTTTCAATGTCAAATTAACATGAATAAAAATTATAATTTTTGATAATAAAAAAAACTAATTTTATAAATAATATCGCTTTAATCAGCTTATATTTAGCAACAGAAAAATTATAACTAATTTTAAACGCATTATTATTGGTTAAATTTTTTTTTTTTTTTAGTTTTCTTTTTTGTTCACTTGCATTCATTTTTTCCTTATATATATATACCCATACAAAATGAATTAATATTTGTAATAAAAATTGAAGTTTTATTTAAATTAAAAATAATAGTTATATAATCGTTAGCTAATTTTTTTAACTTATAAAATGTGTATATATTTTTTTTAATATATATATATTGTAACCTGCGAAATAACGAAGAAGTCCTTCTAGCTGACCGTTACCAGGGTTAGGGAAACTAAATCGTAACCTAGAAACGTGGAGATGTACAAGCTAAAATATCTCTCAATAACTAAGTTCAATGGGTTAATAAAATAAATTATCATGTGCTACAATAAAAAGATATACAATGGAAACATTTATAATAAAATATGAAAATATGAAGAAAAATAGTATTAATAAATCAAGAGGTGAAGAAATCTCAACTCACTCTAGTATATGGAAAATAATCTTAATATTGTAAACATATGCCATTAAAGTTATATTTAAATTCCTACTAATTAAACCAGATCTTTAGTATCTTCTAAGTATCACATTGCTTTAGTCAGATAAAACATTATTTACTTCTTATTAAATTTTGAAATTTTCTTTTAAAATCTATGCTACTTAAAATGTATCTTTGAATGTACTTTCTTCATTATTAAAATAAGTTTAAATAATATAATTTGTTAAATAAATCAAGGTATCTCAGGGTAATATGATCTCATTTAAATTATAACATAAATTGTTTTAGACTTTTCAGATTTATTCCCATGTTGAATGAAATCCTACTTAATAAACTGAATAAGACAGACACATTCCCTAAGCTAAAGTCTTATCATAATTATGATAATAATAATACTGTTTCTAACTTAAATAAAATAAAGCATAGTCACTTAATTTGAGAATACGATAATTAATAATCTAGGACTACACTAAGATAATAAGAATGGGTAAAAGATTTGGTATGCTATCCTAAACATCTTAAAATAAAGCTTCCTAAACCTCTTATAAATATAAATTAGCTTTTTGTGAAATTAATTTTATCATAAAGTAATAAATGTGATCTTCAAATATAAAAAAAGATTTTAAAATAAATATTCACAGGGATTTGAAATAAGTAAATTAAATTAGTTAAAGTGATTAAAATAATTATTTATTAAGCAAAATACATTTTTTTTGTTGTTATAATAATGCTTAAATATTTTAATAAACTGACTCTTCTTAGCTTCAATATTCATTACACTTTTAGTAAATACACTTAAAATAAAATATGATATTTGATAAGCATTTGAATCTTATTCATTAATAGAATGATTTATGATTGGTAAGTGGAATAATGCAAATAAACAACTATGAAAAATTTCTTAAAGAACAACAAATACTTATTCTACAAGAAAACAAATACAAAATTACAAATACTTCATATTTGAGTTCACATAGCCAAAGGCTTGCACAAATTCTTCAAAAATTTTATAACAGAAGGATCAAAAATTTACATTATGTTTTATAAAAATAAATTCAATTGGATTAAACAAAAATAATTCAGCTGATTAAAATAAACTTTCTATTGTTTAATTATCAAAAAGTTCTCACTTATTAATGTATTCATACAATGATAATAACTTTCATATAAGTAGTGTTCCTTTTATGAATATTTAACATACTCAATAATTATAGCTTACCAACCCAGTGATGTAGGATTGGTAAGATCTATGTACATTGTCTATTTATGCCTACAATAAACTTTTAAAAAATTAAAGTTAATTATTTATTGCATTTATTTTCATTATTAGCAAAGTTCAAATGTAGGACTTACACATTTACAATGAATTATTCACATAGATGTAAGGTAGAAATTTTCAATACCTTAATAAAAACCACTAAAATGCCAGATAAAGCCATGGTAAAATATTATGCATGCTTTATTAAACATACTGCAGATTGTAAACAAAATCCATCTTCAAATAATAAAATGAGGCAAATTGAAAGTATTATGGTATAGCTAATAAGAATGAACCTACTTTTGAGGGCTAATAAAAGATTTAGGACTTTGACATTAGTTAGGAAAATTATCAAAATACACATCAGGGACAAACATATTAAATAGGAATTGCCTCAAAACAGAGAGAGCCTAAGCTTTAATCTCCAAAATATATGATATTATCATACAATTACTAGCAAGATAATAAATAATAAGAGAGAGCAAATGCTACAACTCTTTTGAAAACTAAACTAGCAAAATAATAATTAAGACTAACACTATCATTCTTAAATATACTGGCATATAAAAACACTCCAAAATGGAGACTAAACCTACTATGACTAATGAAATTACTACAACTAACAAATGTGAAATATCATAAGTAATAATAATTAATATCAAATATGGTTCTATTAATGTTAGGCAATAAATTGTCATAAAATAATAGAAAATATATATATATACACACACTTATTCAGTTTACAGCATAACAATATACATTTATAAATAAATAATTCATATGTAAAAAGAGAATTACAACTATTTAAATCTGAAAATATGATAAAGTATTACTGTGAGACTTTAACCTTTAATATTTCAAAATATAGCATATACAATACAAAAATAATATGCACATAAATAAAATATATCATGCAAAATAATAATACAAATAAATTCAACCCTTTTTTACCATACAATAAGTAAATTATAGAACAGTCCTTATGTTTTCTCCTTGAATCATTCTCCATTAAACTAGAACATGAAGAGGAATGTTGGCAACTACATCTTGTGGACAGCAAACATATCCACCATATAATACAATATAAGTTTAATATTAAAATCTATAATATTATTATAAAATATAGAACCATTTTTTGGATATTCTTAGTAAATTTCAAATACTTAGGCTAGCAAGTATAGGATAAATTTATGGTCATTCAAACATGTAGCCATAAATATAAATTACTATATATGTTTATTAAGTTGAAATAAATAGTTCACAAGTATTTGAATTCAGATTTCCAACCTAATATATTATCCAAATTATTCTAAATTGTGTTCATAATGAGAATATTTAAAATAGAATACATTGGATAAATAATATTTATCCAATATTTTCAAATATTTGCAGGAAAAAGATTTATTTCAATTATTATATTTACAACCACAATGGTCTATGTCAGAAGAAAGAAATAACTTACAGGTTTTAAAACATTATTACTGGTGTTATAAATAATTAAATGTAGAAAAATCATTTAAATTCATTAAAATATAATATATTTTTGCAGGTATATTTTATATTTCATTTTATTAAATGATAACTTTTAATTCTTCATAATTTTTATCAAATAGTTAATTGCGAGTTAATTTTTTTATTACCCCCACTTTGAGAAAAATGATTTCTTCCTTACTTTTAGGGGAAACAAACAAAATAGTCATAATAATTAAATTCTTTTATTTGTGCTATCAGAAATTAACAATATAATGTTTATCGGAATAACAACACATTAAATTTTTTATAGAAGAATAAAATTATTATTAATTTAATATTTCTTTTGTAGTCTTAAATCATTTATAAATATCTGATAAGTATACATTTATCATATTAAACTAGAGTGCTAATCCAATGAATTAAAAGTCTTATACGCAAGATAAATAAATTCTGGACAATATTTGGCACAAAGAAATATTTTAAGAAAAATATCAATAAATTATTAATACTTTCTGTAACATTCTTGCCAATGAGAAATTTAAATATTTCATGACAACTTCAATTATAATGCTTACATTCAAATGGATTTTAAAATTTACAAGAGTTCTTGAGTCATTATAATAACTATAGTAATAACTTTTGAGGTTCTTCAATGCAAAAAATTTAAAATATAACACTCTAAATATCACAATAACAATATGATTACCACTAAAACTGGCAGGTATAAAGATTTCAGTTTCTTTTATGTTTCAGTTCTGATAAGTATGCCTAGATAGTTTTAATTCACCCTAACAGACAGTTAAAAATAATAATAAAATTTAAAGAAAATTACACTTGAAAATGTAACTGGAGTTTTTAAAATTTAACTGTTACAAACAAAAATTAAATTAAAACAGATTGAGGGCTTTAAACAGATGATAATCTCACCTATTTATACTATTAGTCAGGTGACCATTTTAGAAGTCTTGTGATTAACCTTCTAACCTACAATCTCTTTTCTGATTTGTTTGAATCCATGACCTATTTATAACTAGTAAAGGTTGTCAATCAAAAATCTATCTAATTAAATATTCAAATTTTAAATAAATCAATTTTTGTCTAGACAATTGCAAATTAATTAAAAAACAATTCCTGGTTGCAAATAAAAATAATTACTTAAATATTAAAATGAAACAAAATATTAAAAGCATTAGGATAGAACAGAATATTTCATAATGAAATTTACTTTATATTAAATAAAATATAACAGACAATATTTAATATAATTATTTATCATTGTTTAATTCTAGACAAGTCTCTGAATATAAATTTTAAAACTATGTTTTAAAATAATTTAAAATAAATAATGTTAAGTAAATATAATATTTATTCATTCATTCAACATTTATATATCTATTGCTTTTAAAATTCTATGTTTAATTACTAGCTTTATTAAACTCTTTTCTAAGTAAAAAGTCTAAAAATATTTAACTAGAGTATTATATGTTAAAATTAAAATGAATGAAAATATTATGGCTGGCAAACCAAAATATAAGGTTTGAACCTGGTTTCTTAACCTTAAAATCAGTACAAACTTTTTAAACATTTTAAGTGATTAAACCACGACTAAACTAGCTATTATTAATTTAAAATGTATTATTTATTATCTAAATTACTATCTAATTAAAAATTTAAAGACTTTAGAATTTTAAACACTTATTTAGGTTAAAACTATTATAATTTAAGCTGTATAAAATTATTTTACAGTTGTACATTCTATAAAATACTGATATAGTAACTTTTATATGCAAAAATTTATAGCATTATAAAGTACTAGCAACAATTTATTTATAACAAAATTAAATTATGTAAAATTTTTTTAGATGTCTTGGCACAACAATTTGACTTGAGATTTAGATTTTCCCAAAGCTAAAGCTTATAATATATAATTTTATAACAAAAAAAATAATCAAGTGGGTAGTGTAATTTAGGCTATACTCCAAAAAGTTACTTATACATTTATAGTATGTAAATATACTTTTACAAAATAATATTGATGTTTAACCACTGTTGTTAAATACAGTTAGATCTTATCCTGTTTTAATTGTGATTTGTGTTATTTACAGTTCATGGATATAGTTTGTGCCATCTCTTGCTCAATTCTGGTTGCATTTTCTTCATTTTAGGTTTATTTTACACAAAATTCAAAATTGAAAATTTTAGTTCTAAAAAGGTCTGCATATGGTGATATATTTTGAAAAAAAAATCAATTTTTATTGCTGCATATTGGTGTGTAGGCCAGCCTCTTTTCTCTGATTGAATGGCTGCAACTCTGAGAATTGTGCTGCAGGTGTTTCTAAATGACAGTCAGAAATCAAAACAAAATGTTTCACATGTTCATAATTGATTTTGAATGTAAATAAATATATTTATAATAATTTTTTACATTCATAATTAAGATTTTACATTACTTTATTGAAATATAAAGTTTGATTCGAAACATTTTAAATTTTACAATGAAAATAAGTGTGGGAAAGTGATGGCTCTTCAAGGCAAATGAATAAGGTTGACTGCTACTGACTGTACTTTGCATATCAGGCATTTCTAAATGACAGTCAGAAATCAAAACAAAATGTTTTACATGTTCATAATTGATTTTGAACATAAATAAATATATTTATCTTAATTTTTTACATTCATAATTAAGATTTTACATTACTTTATCAAAATATAAAGTTTGATTCAAAACATTTTAAATTTTACAAAAAAAAAAATAAGCATGGGAATGTTACCGGTCTTTAAAAAAAGTGAATAACAATCACTCATTCATATAGATTGGTTGAAATAAAATTCTTTTGTTTTACTGCTGGCTATTTTTTAAATGTTTTTCTTATATTTTTCTTCAGTTATTAACATTATTTTTAATTTTTTATTACATTTAACCAATTTGAATCTAAAATTATTCAATTTTTAGAATCTGAATTGAAACAATTCTGTGTATTTTAGATTAATATTTTATCAATAGAAACTGACTGGAAATGAAACTGATGAATAATGGTTCCCTGATTTAAACAATGGACCAATACAAAATTAGACAAAGGTTTTAGAAGTTGATGTTGGCATCTAAAGGGTTAATCAACAAAAAATTTCTGAACTAAAAAATAAAGATACACTTCGTGTATATCCATTAAAAAATAACTAAAAAATTTCTACAAGACACACATTAAAATAAAATCAAAAGCATTAACTCTCTTGCACTGCACTAGCATTCAGACAGATGATAAATTTGTAGAAAATACATAATTCACAACTTCACATCTCATCCATTTTCTGTCATATGAATTTATGAATATTTAATTATAAAGATTATAAAAATAAAACATTAAATACTACTTCACATTTACAAATAGTTTGCATCTAAAATCAAACAGCTTAGAAATGTTTATTTTTAATACACTTTCTAACATTTTTATTTTGTATTCAAGTCAAATGTTATTTAAAAATTTACATCGAACAGTATAATTCTATTTTAATTATTTAAATAATATTCAAATAAATAAAATTAATTTTAATGGTTAATTATTTGATTATATTTAATATTATATATAAAAAAAATAAAGAAATTTGAATTTGGGATTTTTCAGTTTATAGCAGTCCTCCACTGCATCTCAAACAACCAACAAATGTATGTATTTTATGTAGAACCAACATTTATCAATTGGGCCTGATCATAATCTCTCACATATATACGCAACCAATATTCACTATACTAAATGAAAAAAACTAATTACAAATTGCCTTGTAAATTGGACACATCTGTAATTGCAGTGCTCCATCTTTTATTAATATATGTATATGTAATGGTCTGATAATATGAGGGCTTAGACTGATGTAATATCTACATGAGTATTCCTACAATATCAAATCCACCAAGAGCTTTGGGTATTCCGTTGTTCTTTTTTTAATTAAATGAATTGTTGCATAGTTGGAAGGGTAAAAAGCTTAAAGTCTGTCCATTAAACTTTAAAAAATTGCTATCTTAATATAAGCTGAGAACTGATTGTATATATGGACAAGAGATTATTATCTGGCTCATCTGTTAGTGCGGATTCTACATGAAATATGTATATTCGGGATTATCTATTTTGTACATGTATGTTGTCATGTGTATCAGTTGTTTGAGATGGAGTGAAGGTCGAATATAGACTGAAAAAACCTTAGTTCAAATCCCTTTATTTATTTATGTAAGAAACATTCAGTTCATTGAATAAATATGCTAAAACTAAATTTATATATAATTTATATTTTATTGATACAAATATTATAGTGTTGTGGGTTTACTGCTGAATGAATTTACATACTATAGATGGCATAACTCCTTATTTTTAGTGATTTTTTTTTTTACTGATGATAACATTACCCAGAATGATAAGATTTATGTTTGCTAAAAAAATAATTGTATGTTCATGTTTAGACGATTATGTGATGTTCAATAAATAGACGTTTAAACCATTAAGCATCACATGATAACTATCTTATACTACCACATAATTGTTTATAAACAAAGCAAAACTTTCCATACAGTATTGCCACCCTGTGCCAACCAGAGTAATCAATGAAAATACTCTGGGGATATTGGATGAGTAGACATTAGATAGGGATTTTATGCACAAGCCTTCTGGCAGTCATTGATTACTCTGGTTGGCACAGGGTGGCAATACTGTATGGAGAGTTTTGCTTTGTTTATAAATAGACATTTAATTGGCGAAAACACTTTTTTCAATTGACCAAATTTGAAATTTCTTTTACTTTTGAGAGAATTTTAAATTCTTAAGTCTATAATACATAGACTAAACAGACTTTTTCCATTATATTAAATAAATTTTGCAAATATAATTAAAATTAAAATATGATTAATAAGATCACACTTTTAAGATTTAACTAATATTTATATAGTTGTTACATCAAATATTACAGATCTAATGCTAACTTTATTAGAAGGCTATTATAAAGCTCTCCATAAAACAGATGGAAATTAGAAAACAACTTCTTTCTTCAATTAAGATTTTAAATAATCCATAACTTAGAACAATATAAAGAACAAGAGTGAAATTAACAATCTTAGCAGCAGAAGGACATTGGTTCCTTATTTTCGGTTTGATTTAGAAGTGTTGCTGGAAATTTTAACATAAAGTATTGTGATATGTCTGTTTAATTTCAGCATGACATTATTCATCATCTAATTTTATATACAGTTCTTTGGTTGTTTGTTAAATTATATTTTTGTGTGAATGTATTAAAAAAATATGTTCATATAAAATTTAAATATTTACTTTAAAAAAAAAACTTCTTATAAAATTTAACTATTTACTTTTTATGAGTACTTAATTACTGAAGATTAAGAAATATTTTTAATCTTTCCTTATCATATTTTTATTTGATTGAAGTTATTTATTTAATGTTATGTAATTGAATACCTCTAACTGAATCATCTGTCTTCACAATATATATATATATATCTTCGTTACAGTAAACAGTTGAATGATTTTAACTTTGTAACATTTTGACTATTAGTTTATATAGATCAAATAATATTTCACAGCATTTTCTCCCTTATGATAAGATTATTTTATCCAATAAACGAACTCAATTCAAATGTAATTTCTTTATTCAAACCATTTTGACAACTTATTTTCTAAACAAATTTTTAAAAGTATAAATTTCATATATCTATGTGGTAAATATCAATATATTTGCATAAGATCATATAATACAAATAGGACCAGATAAAAAAAAAAAAGATTTTATTTTTAAAATATTTATTTACTTAAATATTAATTTATTTTTTCGAGTATTACCTATTTTCTTTATCCAGATTTACAGTGGCTTCTTATAGCTTTATTTTTTATTTAAATTACATAAATGCCCCCTCCCCCTATTACTTTTTTTTATCTAAAAATTACTCAAAATAAATATATGACATTTTATAAACAACTTATTGAACTGTTTATTTTCTTATATACAATAATAATAGCAATTACTTAATTTTTAAATTACACAATACACACAACGTTCTCTCTACTCTAGTGCCATCTATAGTAAGTTTAAACAGTTAGTAATTAAAAGTGCTTGCTCGATAAACTGCATTACACTGATATGAATATGAAGATTTAAATGTTCTACAATTAGAGAATCACTGATTACTACAAGTTTACCATAGATTTTCACTTAAGTAGCTTTTGTGTCTTATCTATAAACTTTTTTTTTCATTCTCCTATTAAAACCACTACTTTATTTATAAATATTTCCAACAAATAAATTCAAACAAATCTTAATAAATAAAAAAAAACACATTATGGAATGTGTTAATTTTGAAAATTATATTATCTACGTTTAGTTTCATCCAATTCCAAAAATTATTAATATGATATTATGCATACGCTTGCATTAAAAATAGACTATGAAATTTATTGAAAAGCTTAATCTTTCACTCAAGCAATGTATTTTTTATATTTTGATATAGGGCGCTTACACAATTGCTAGAAATAAAACAAATCTTTGTTATATTCAAAATTATGTATTTATATTTTTATCTTTTGGAGTCAGTAAACTAAATACATTAGTAAATGTCTACAGCAAACTTTTTTTAAAGATTTTATTGACTTTCTTCAACATTTAATCGAAACTAAATAAGGTTATTTTCGTATTATATCTGTTGCCAGTGTTTGCGACTATGCAATAGTTTTCTTCATTGGGGGGGGGGGGGGTCTGTCCATTGCAAACATCACCTTCCCCAATGGAGAAAGATTCGGCATTGTTGCAAACATGGGTAGCAGGTGTAATACATACCCTAAGTAATATTTAATTTTGTACCATCTGTTCTTAAAACATAATATTAGCATTTTCAATTTACATTAAAAAAACAAAGCAAACATAAACTTTATGAAATTAGCAACAAAACTTATAATTTAATACCAATGTATATTATGTTTTATCACACGATTTTAATAACTTTTCAGTTATCTTTTCAATTTTGACTATATTCCTTCTAACCTCTCTCATTTTTTTTTTTAGTTAACTTCATTTTTGTCTGGTTTTTACTTATCATTTTTCAATTACATACA
The DNA here is from genome assembly GCA_028023455.1 of Epiperipatus broadwayi. Lineage (NCBI taxonomy): Eukaryota > Metazoa > Onychophora > Udeonychophora > Euonychophora > Peripatidae > Epiperipatus > Epiperipatus broadwayi. The sequence continues at coordinate 3,662,951 of JAQFVV010012414.1, forward strand.
GATCACAAATTTGCTTGAGTTATTTTATAAATATATCTTGAAATAATATTGTATTGATCTGTTATCTTTTAGATTACTGTAAGTCTATTATCTAACACTTTTGCCTTACTTATTGATTTTTCATTGTCATTTTTCACATTGATACAGTTATTTGCTTTATTGTCATAATATTTTTTTTTTACTTTTTAAAACTTTTTATTTAGTACAATAGTATATAGATATTAATTGTATTTATAAATTACATTTGTATATATCAACATTCTCATTACTTTTAATAATGACAATTCAATGCAAGATGATTATTTTTCTTTCAATACTTTCAGTGAAAGCTTCTTTACATCATTCCATATATATTTTTTAAAATTCATCTGTCTATTTATCTCATAAAGCTCTCTTTCAAGATTGTTTACAATTTTTAGAAATTCAATTAAAACAATGAATGTGTATTTATCTTAGATCCGCATTAAATTCTTAATTGTTTCGGGAATGTTAAAGACATGTGTTTGTTTTTTACCTACCTAAGTATTGTAATAATTCTAATTTACGTCTCTCATAATTTAAACTACTCTCAATATTTTTGTTTGTATCATAAAGTATCTACACATAAATGTATAATAAAACTTTTGTAAAACATAAATACAAATATATATATAAACGTTTCACAGCTTACAAAATTGCTTCAAACTTGCCCACATAAATAAATTTATATAAAAGAGATATGATGGTCATCTTCTTTTCTCATAAAAAGTTTTAACTTTTGCTTTGGATTGGAAATATTCATTTACATAATAAACTAGTAAATATAGCTTTACTTCTCACTATATGTAAAATATATAATTGTTAATTAGAGAAGATATTAATTAGTATTAAAGTTTATCGGCTTAACGTTTTCGAGGATCCATGCCTCATATTCATAGCCTTCATACAATGTATAATAAAATATGCAAATACAAATATTCAAATAAGCTAGTATTACGTAGCCCGTTTCTTCGAGATCTCGAAGCAAGTGTCCTTTCTATTAATGGCATGGATGTTTCCATTGATGTAAAATGCCTCCATTATTTTTCTTTTGTGATCATTTGATTCTGAGCACAATATTATGGGATTGGCGGGTGTGAAGTTGTGTCCAGATTGTTTAGCATGCTCCAAGAATACAGAGGACGTGTTGCTGTTTTTCTGAGCTCTGTTAAATGTGTAAATATGTTGACCCAGTCTAGTATTGATTCTAGCTTTCATTTCACCATAATATATAGCGTGGCATCCAGCCTGAGGGCAGGCAATAGAGTATACCATGTGTGGGGTGAATGATCGATCAATGTGGTCTTTAGAGTTGTTAAGCAATCTATTAGAATTAGGTGGAGTTCTAACTGCTATGTTAAATTTATCATTTAATGCTTTCATTAGTTTGTTAGATATTTTAGGAATGTAGGGGATTGTTATTCTAGGTAGATTGGTGTGAGGTACATTATTGTTTATTGTATTATTAAATTTTATGATTTTATTTTTAATAGCTTTGAATTTGAACCCTGCTGCTAATAGGCTCAGCATAGATTTTTCAAGGTAAAAGTGCATTTTATATTTTTTGAAAGTTTTAGTGCTCTTTTATTGTTTTTCCTATAATTTCAAACTAATGATGGCATATGACATCATTAAACATTATCCATCAGGGAACTTTTTATGATCTTTATCTTATCAAATTACTATGTCTCAATGAAAACATTACTATCGGAATTATATATCGTTTCTGCTTTTTTTACACATCTTCTACCATCTGATTTAGAAAATGTTGATTCATCTTTGGCATTCTCTAAGGTCATTTCTAAATTTTAGTTTTAAATTCAGTGACTTTCTGAAGATTAAAGAATATTACTACTATTATTATTTTTGTAATAGCTAAAAGCTCATTAATTTTTCATTTGATCTAAATTTTATGGAACCATTTCTTATGTGAAAATGAATTTTCAGTTTCTCATTTATAATCTCAAATTATATAATTCCATCTAGTTAAAATAAAATACAACTTCATTGTAATTCTATGTGAATATTTTTCCCCCTATTTTCTTCTTCATTTTTTTTTTTTCGTAAAACAATTCTCAAATTTTTTAAATTTATTTTTTTATTATTTTATCTCCATATCTAAATTTATTCATAACATTTCAATTTTCAGTTTCTTTTATTTTTCAATTCTTTCATTAACATATCATACTCTTATTTCTATTTTATCATTTTGCATGACAATTTTATAATATTAATTGGATACTCAATAGAAAAGGATTCATTTTTTTTTATTATAAAGGAAATTGTGGTGACCATAAATATGAACTGTGTGTTATTTTCCAATAAATTCGTTAACAAATCTTAAATCTTCCATTAATATATCTGGGTTATTCATAATGTTTTTCCATTTTCATGATGGATTTCATGTCCCAAATATTTTCAAATATTTACATATAGATATTAATGTAATATATATATATATAATCAATAAAATCAGTCAATACTTAGACAATCCCAATATCAATAACAATTAACAATCTCAACCTGTTGTCAAAGTAATCTTCTTTAACAATAAATATTCAGGTAACAATTTGTGCAATTAAATGTCTTTTATTTTTTATTATCAAAGTTTAAAAATCAGATTTTACTATACTTTATTTTCAGAATGATTTAATAGAATGCGCTTAAGAGCATTCATTCATTCACCACCACCATCATCATAATAATGGTTTTTGGTTTCATCATTAACTGTTTTGAAAAAGAGTCAGCTAATAATTTTGTTCATATTATACTACATACTATTTTTTTCTTCTTTGTACAATACTACTATTTTAAAAACATTATATAAATCATTTTATACTGCCTGTTTCTAATCATTGTAGATTTTGAGTCAGTTCAGGGTATATAGCGTCTGCATGAGACTATAGAACATATTTAAATTATAATAGTTGTAATCGCTGTAATGTAAAGTATAAAAAAAACAATATTTTACTTTTTATGAATAGCGAAAATTGCACGTTTGTTTAACATAATAAATATATAATTTCAAGCAATATTATTATTTTTCTGTATAAAATCAAGATATCGAAAATACTTTACCCACACATCCACAAAAAATATTTTAAGCAATTTATGTAAAAATAATCTACATTTATAGATCACAAGGATTACATTAAGAGTTGGAATACTAAATGCTAAGAACTGTAACAGCAATCTAAGAATTTTTATCAAAAATCACCATTCTATTACTGAAATAAGCCACAATACAACTGTTTATTTCTTATTACAAAACACAATTTAAATAAGTTGAAATAGTATACCAATACTTAGATTTTTATAAATAAAATCTAAATATAAAATTATTAAATGTAGTAAAATGTATTTGTTTTTCAAAAAATAGAAGTCAAAACTTTTCATAACTTAACAAAAATAATTAATGAATATATATGTATAATAAATAAATAATTATACCATTAAAATATGCATTTAATTTTAACTGTTATCAATAAACTTAATTACTTTGTTAATTTAATAAGAATATCGGTGAAATATTCAAAATTAATGTCCATCCTTTCACTTTTAAACCTCACCTTATTGTTTTATTCCTTCACAGGTGATTTCAGTTCGTAGAATAATATTTATAATTTAATGTTTTCTAAACTCTCTAATTCAAAAAAGTTATAAGTAGTAAACTGAATCCGGTTAAGTTTATCTCCTTCCAAGTTAAGAATTTATTAAATTATTTCACAATAATGTTATTTTACAACAATGTGTTTAACGTAAGATGCCCCTACAAAAATCATATTAATTAAAATAACTGTACTGAATAAATTAATTTACTATTAGACAAATTTAATGCTTATCCAAACATATATGCATATACTTAATAATAATCATAATATGGTTTCTACTGAGTTTTTATAAATACAAATAAAATCAACACGTAGTTATAATACTTTACATTGTGGGGAAAAAAAAGAAACATTAATACATATTAAGTCCAATTCAGTTGACAATAGATCATAGCGTAATACAAATTATTATTATTAGTTATTGTTGTTTTTCATTAATAACAATTTATCAATAACTTACATTATAATACTATATTATAGCTTCTTGTAATTTAAAGTTATAGGATAAATTGACAAATAATTGAATGCTTTAATTATTGTTGAAATAATATTGTCTTCGTAACTTAATAATAGGTTTAATTTATGACAATTTAGTAATTACAAAAGAGAAATCTTTGCTTCCAAATGTAAAAACGAAATTAAATCATGATATGATTAGAAAACAACTACCAGTCAAAAGGATAGCGTAATTTTTTTTATTGTGGTACTATTATTTTATTAAAATATATATATTTTTATTTTTATCTAACAAATATTATTAGATAAAAATTATATATACAGTCATCAAATATAATATATCTATAACAAAAGTGTAGTAACCTTATATTAAATATATAAATAAACAAATATAGTTACGACTTGTCTACTAATATTTGTAAAATAGATTATAACAAACAAGCTAGAAGCTTATCGCTAATTATTATTTTTGTGGATATATTTTTTTTATAAAGCTATTAATAAGTTTATTATAAATATACTGATATTACCCTGCGTTATTTAAAACGGTAGTAGATATATATATAGATAGATAGATAGATAGAGAGAGTGTGTGTGTGAGTGTATATCTTGAAACTCAAGCAGTTCAAATTTATTAAAATAAACCATTCACTTTTTTTTTTATTAACGTTAAAATTAACTTATTAAAAACTTAAAAACTCAGCAAAATTTTATTAATAATTACTTATAATAGAATATATATATTGGGCAAATTTATTATGGTTGCAAACATATTTTATTTGTAAAGAGCTTATTTTTATTTTATCATTTCAGTGAAATTTCAAAACGGGCAGATATAGCTCGGCATTTATAAATAAATAAATAGATCGTTTTAAACTATTTGAGAAAAAAGCAATTACAGTTTCAATCTCTGCTACGTTAGATTTTCGCCATTGATTAAGGTTTACTTTATTACTATTCATAAATATACGAAGACCGTTTAGAGAAAAGCTTTCATAAAGTCTGAATTAAAGCGGATACTTTTATAATTACATTAATACTATTCACAATTTATTAAAAACAACTAGAGTTGAATTAAATAATAGTATAAATAATCACAAAAAAATTGAAAAGTTTCAAATAAAGTAATATTTTTGTAATTTTTTAATCAAATTTATGGATAAAAATAAAAATCGTAATTTAATTGATCATAAATTGATATAAAATTTAAAGTTTAATAATATATATATACATGCGTAAACCCAGAATATTATATTTACTTCAAACAATAAAGAAGTATTAGCACGAATAGTTTATTAGATGATATATAAGCAATCTACGTATGTATAATTATTTGAGATCATTATAAATGTTAGTTTTCCGGCTCAAGATAAATAAATCATAATAATTTGAAGATGATTATAATCAAACAAAAACTTCTCGCTCCCGATGGATGTTAGTTGTCATGGTTTGCACTCCGTGTTTTATCACAGTTTAATTTATCTAATGAGAAAATTTTTATTGCTGTGGAACGATCTTTAATTAAATTAAATGTTTAATAGTGTACATCATGTATTGATGTAGTTTTGTGTTTACATAAGCATATATATATACTGTTATGTTTCAAATAAATATATAAAACTAATAAGAACAGGAAAATGCTATGTAGATTGATTCATTTAAGTTTAAGAAGCTAAACTTGACAATAGAGGTCAGCATATTGATATAACAAGAGATTGGATAATTTATCGATACAGTGGTTTAATTAATATATATATATTCTGAATTTAAAAGCAGTCAACAACATTGGTAAGTTATTATTTTTTAGTTTTAGTTGATATAACCAATGTTTGTTTAAATTTTGTTACTGTTCAATTTTTAGGGTTTTTTTTTTGCTGTAATTATTTTTATTTGATTCCATTTTGCTTTAACATATAAAAACTTCTATCAAGATTTGTATTATAAAATGGTCATTAAATTTAATGAAAAAGCTAATAACCCATTAACTAAAAAGTATAAAACCTATAGTACTTAACAACAAAATCTGATTTTAATAAATATGTACAACAATTTGCAGGTTTTTAATTAAGTAAAATAAACATGCATTAGATTTACTTATTTTTTTAAATCTCAGTAGTTATACACTTTTCATGAAAGTATATAATTCTACAAACTCGTACTGCTCAAATCACTATGAAAAGGTAAAGATAAGACTAAAATAAGTCTTAAACGTATCGAGCTAGCTTTCGGGAGACGGCTACCAGAATCATAGTGCTGAATAAAACAGTGCCTTATTTACATATTAGACTTCAACAGCTATTATATATATATTAACGGTGTAATTCCTATGATAGTGGCAGCAATCTTCTAAAAGTAAGCTCAGTTGCTTATAATACTTATTTTAATGTTATCCTTACCTTCTCATATTAATTTGAACAGTACAAGTTTTGAACAATTATATACTTTTGGAATAACTATAATTTTATTTACAAAAGATAAAAAAAGTCATGCATATAATATTCATATTAGCTAATTAATAATAACAACTACATTATATGTAAATTAAAACAATTATGTTTAATTAAAATTGAATTTTTTTTACATAATACGTTTATATTGTGTTTTAATATAAGAAGATTTTAGAAACAACATATAAATTTATTGTAACATTGAAATTGAAGCAAAAACAAAATTAACGTTATTCCAAATATCGAAGTGATAAAAAATATAACTAAACAACAACAAAATATTACCATCATAATTTATTGACAAAACTTTTTAACTTCAAACTTTTTCACCACACATATTTTTAATCGTTTAACAATATAATTAGATACTCAAATATAAAAGAATCTAGGCCAAATTTCTATGTGTATAAAATCCTGTGGCATATGAATAACATGTTTTGAGATTAATATAAGAGAGAAACTTAAAAAAATAGGGTAGTTGAAGAATTTAAAATCAATTTAGTATATTCTTTTAGATGACAGAATGAATGGTTTTCTTTTATTTATCTTCAGCTGCAGAGTCCTGGGAAATCCTTTTTCTGTGGAGGAACCATTAATACTTATTGCCCAAGACCAAACTGTTTTTCTTAATGCATTACTCTCTCATATTAGACTTGATTTTGCAAATGTAAAATGAATCAATCTACATTTACATTAGTGATGTTACAACATCAGTTCTCTGACAATGTTATTAATTACAGCAAATTTCAAAATATTCTCAAATGTTAGCATTAAGGTGTGTTATTTTTGTTTAATTTCCAACATTTTGGATGAAATAGCACATTCTATTGTCCGTGCTAATTTTACAAAGAAAAACCTTTAGATCTTCTCAAATAGCAATGATATTGAGTGTGATATAAAAAAATAAGATTAAGCTTGAAGTAGTAGAACATTCAGAATATGTGAATTAACAAAATATTTATTTTCTTCAGTTTCACCATTAATTGCTTTGAAGTTTATATTAAAAGAAAGTGATAAAATATGTGGTCTCCATAAGGCTGGAATATGTTGTGCTTCATCAGTTCTATTTAAATCAGTTGGTCTTTTTAATATTTCAATCAACTCCCTCATAGTCCTCAATTCATACGTTTCCAAATTAGCAATTATTTTTGCATTATAAAAATTAGGTTTGTGACCAATGCAAAAATACTTGCTAATTTGGAAAAGCATAAATTGAGAACCATGGGAGAGCCCATTGAAATATTAAAAAGGGGGGATTTAAATAGATCTACTGAAGCACAATGTATTCCAGCTTTACTGGAGGCAACTTATTTTAGCTCTTTCTTCTAACATAAACTTGAAATTAATTAATGATGAAACTAAAGAGAATAAATGTTTGTTAATTTACATATTCTGCATGCTCAGCTACTTTATACTCAATCTCATTCTTCATCTCACACTCAATCTTGTTACTATTCTTTGAAAGGTTAATCTTGAAAATGTCAGAAGCTATTTTGTCAAAAAGTTGGGAAGTAATCAAAAATAACACATGGTTTATCCCAAAAAACTACTTTACTTATATATATAATGCAAACTTCTGAGAATATTTAGAAGTTTGCTCTGCTTAATAACATTGGCAGATTCCTAGTTTTATAACATGAGAAATGCAAATGTAGATTGATTCATTTTACCTTTACAAACTCACATTTAATATGAGAGAGTAATGCATTAATGTAAACAGCTTGGTCTCGATTAGTATTAATAGCTTGCTGCAGAAAAAGAATTTTCCAGGACTCTGCAGAGAAACATTCATAATGTCATGTAAAAGAAAATTTTAAATTGATTTTAAATTCTTCAACTACTTAATTGTTTTTAAGTTTCACTCTTATTTCAAGCTCAAAACATGAGCATGGCTGTCAGATATGTTATTTATATTTCACATGATTTTATATACAGAATTTGGTCTAGATTCATTTATGTTTTAGTATTAAATTATATTGTTAAACTATTAAAAATACCTGCAGTCAAAAGGTTGAAAAATTAAAACTTAAAAAATTTGATTGTTAATTTATGAAGGTAATATTTTGTAGCTGTTGTTTAGTTATATTTTTTATCCCTTTCATATTTGGAAGTTAATTTTGTTTTTGCTTCAAAATTCAATGTTATAATAAATTAATATATTGCTTTTAAAATCTTATATTAAAACACAATGTAAACTGCATTATATAGAAATCCTTCAATTTTACTTAAATATAACTGATTTAATTTACATATAATATAGGCATTATTAATTAGATAATGTGAATATTATACATATGACTTTTTTGTGTCTTTTGTAAATAAAATTATAGCTATGGCAATTGGTCACAAACCTGATTTTGATAAAGCAAAAATACTTGTTAATTTCGAAAAGTATGAATTGAGAACCAATGGAAATAGTAAAAGGTCCAACTGATTTAAATAGAGCTGATGAAGCACAACATATTCCAGTCTTATAGAGACCATTTATTCTAGCTCTTTCTTCTAATATAAACTTGAAAACAATTAATGGAGAAACTGAAGAAAATAAACATTTTGTTAATTCACATATTCTGCATGCTCAACTACTTCACACTCAATCTTATTCTTTATCTCACGCTTAATCTCGTTACTATTTATTATTATTTGAGATCTAACAGTTTTTCTTTAAAAAGTTAATCTTAATATTGGGATGCCATTTTATCGAACTTGGGAAGTAAGAAAAAATAACACACAGTTGAACTCAAAAACTATTTTATTTACATCATATAACTGTGAAAACATTAAATATAATATATATATAATAAACGGAGAGATTTAAACTTAGGATTTTTAATCTATATTCATCCTCCACATAGTCTCAAACAACTAATATACATGAACACACACATGTAAAAAAGATAAATGATCCCCAATATACGATACACATGACTACACGTCATGTGAAACATAAATAATCACTATTTCAAGTAGAACCCGCACTCATCAGTTGGGACAGATTATAATCTTCCATATATGTATATATATATATATTGAAGTGTATTCACCTCCAATAAATCATCTATATTATTTTCTATTATCCTATAGGTTTCTGAATATTTTGATAATCTTAGCATCACATATTTTAGGCATCAATAAGATTTATCAAGGTAACACAACATTATAACATCATTATTTTTATATAAATATATTAAAAATATACATCTGATGACAACATTTGAAGATATATATTTGCATATTATTTTATAAACTTTATTTTGTATAGGAAAATCTGTAAGTAAATTTAGTTAATTAAAAATCTGTTGATAAATTATTACAAAATATAATTAATGGTAACACCATTCTTTCTCTTCATTTTATAATTTAAAATATTATTTCCTCTGCAATATGAATATTCTTAACATAATAATTTAACTTTTTTAATATAAATTGTTCCTATTAAATCCTCTTCTGAAAGCAGTCAAACAATTAGAGCAGTAGAATACTCATATTCAGGAATTTATTTGTATCAACAATCACAATAGTTCGCCACTGTTTGGCTTCTTTAATAACGATATATAATAGCATCTCATCATGAAATTTATTCACCATCTCTAACAAACATCTACACTTCTATAATAAAATACTATTTAAAAAAAACTAACACTAATTACTTAAAACAGTTTTGAAATATTATTTTATAATAAACAGTATTTGTGTATATTTTTTTAAAGTGAATCGCTTAGCTTAACAAAATTTTTGGATAATAAGATAGTTTTCTTTTTGTTGTTAAAAAAATTATTTTACTTCAAAATTATTCTATAAAAAGCATTAATTATAAGGTTTTCACTTTTACCACTCTAATACTCGACATATAAAAGCACTGAAAGTGTATTCTCTTTCTGAATTATTTGTTAAATGTATACCTTTGAATTGTTTGGCTACACATAATAAATTATGGAATTATTTACTCTGAAGTCGAGTGATATTTTGACACAGAACAATGACTAAATGATTACAATTATTCATTTAATTTCATAAAAAATATATTTCTTTTTATTTCAGTTAAAATAATATGGTGCTATTTGTATGCATATATTACTCATTAAAATGACCACCATCTACATATTAAAAAAGTGGGAAAGAATAAACTAACCAACTAATTTTAAAAACAAAATAAAACACTTGGTAGTTTTTTATTAGCAATAACATTATTAATCGGCTTAGCTGAAAACTCCCCCTGTCTTTTATGAGTGGGATCTAAGAGTGTAATGTTAAATGATATTTAAATATTTTATTTTTACAATTAGACCTTTTTATACATATTATATTGATAACCTAAACATTATTTATTTAAAATGTAACCTTTCAAATGATATATGTTTTAAAAACATGAAAATAAATTGTTCAAGGGAGTTATTATCTTCAACAATGGAGCTTAATGTCATTGGATAAATTTATCTTTTCAAAAAGTTACAAAAATCAAATATTAGATAGTCATTGAGCAAATTTTTCTATTCAAAATGTTAGTAGAACAAAATAATTATATATTTTAATTCTATGTTATTAAAAAACTAAGATAAATTTAGGATTAGTGATTTACTGCTATTAAAATTTAAAAAAAAAACATAATTACTTTACATTAGACAAAAGTGATTTAAATTTGGCAAGTAGAAAATTGCTTCCACTATGCCATAATGACATTTTAAGAATTATTTTTTTAAAAATCAATGTTGTCAAAGACAATCATCTATTAGTGACATGGTCTTTGATTTTAATTTAAATGTTTTACAAAATTATTCCATCATAATCTTTAATTTGTAAACAAATTACTGAAAATTACATTTTTTTTCTTTTGAATTTAGTTATTTTCTTTTAGGCTAAATCATTAGGCCAAACAGAAATTGTTATTTTTATTAACTTATAGGCCACCTCTCTTATGACTTTATCATGTTAATGGGTTATTGGCAATCATGTAAAAGGTCTATATAATGCAGATATCTTCAGTTTTTTTCAATTAATGTGTTAAAATTGCTACTGTGTGAAAAAAGAAAGCTGCAAATAACCAAAATCTGTACTATATGGTTATAGATAGGTTTACAATAACATAGAGAATATAGTGATCATAATATCATAATAATGTCTAAAGCATCAAAAATCAATGTGAAGATGTCATAGAGCTTACTCAAACCTGTGAATGAAGGTAAAACAAAATCTGTAAAAATAATATAATTGGCTCAAAAACAGACCTGAAAATAATATATTTAGTGAATAAACAATGATAGAAACTAAATACTTTCAATAAATGAGATGAATGCAAACATTACACAAAACATTTAATTAATAATAATGGCAAACCCTAATGAAGTTTATGCAGATATTTGCATTGATAACATTTATTGAAAATACTTGTTTTTCAACTATAGTTGTTCAATAAATATATTAACCCTTTCACATTTAATTTATTTCTGCCCACATCTAGTAAAATTTGAGTTAATAGTTCAATATTTTTATTTATTATCTAAAACCTTTATTTAATATATTGAATTAATGAATTGGATTTGATTTGCTACACATTTACATTTACAATATATATATATATATAATATTTACATTTTTCAAGCATATATAATAGTAACAATAACTATGTTTACTGAATTTTTTGTCATAATGCTATTGTAGAAAGAATATTAATGAAATATTTATTAAATCAATTCCAATTTTTAAACTAGAATGGATTTTTAAAAAGTCACAACAAATCTATGACATACTTGTCTAAAATTAAAAATTACTTTTATATTTAACACAGAGGCAAAACTCTCTACACTCTTTCTGCTTCCCTTAATTACTCTGGCTTGCATTATGTGATGCTATTGTATGGAAAGTTTTGCCTTTGTGTTAACAGCTTGTGTAATAACAGCTTGCATAAACATAAAGAATGGTGATCATGTGATGTTTAGGGATTTAATACATTTATATCTATTAAGTTATCACAAAATATTCAGAATCATTGCTGTTTGAAAGCATTTTATGACTTTAATTGTTGCTGCTTTTGGTATAGCATTACTTCAAGTTTTTTGTATTTTGAAAAGTGTGAAATATATTTGAAAAATTCTAAATGGAAACATAAATATATTTTATGTAGAGGAATTTTAACTCAGGATTTTTCAGTCTATTCATCCTCCACTCTAGGTCAAGCAATTAATACACATGACCACACACACATTATCCCCAATGTATATATTTTATGCAGAATTAGCACTCATCAGTTGGACAGATTATATTCTCCCACACATATATACAATCAGTGCATGGTTTATTCTTCAAACTGTAATGAAAAAGTTTCAATCTTCTCATCCTTCCAACTATTCAGCCATCCATTTCATTAAAAATCCAACAGTGGAACATTCAAAGCTTTTACTGGATTTGATATTGTAATTACACCCATGTAGACATTATGGCAATTCTGAAATCAAATTCCTCTACTTGCATATATAAAACATTCAATATAAGCAAGTTACATATTGCTTTAGAATGAAATATATTTTATTTTTAATAATAATAATAATAATAATAATAATAATAATAATAATAATAATAATAATAATAATAATAATAATAATAATAATAATAATAATAATAATAATAATAATAATAATAATAATAATAATAATAATAATAATAATAATAATAATAATAATAATAATAATAATAATAATAATTTGTAAAAATAATTACAAATAATTAAATATAATATGAAATTATGGAAAAAAAAATAACTTATTGTTTACAAAAAAATAGAATGGGGAGTGTTTAATATTCATATTCAAAAACTTAACCAATAAGCAATCTCTAGTTTATTTGGAATCTTTTCATCTTACACTTGATAGACTGCTCTTATTGATTTATTAGTTACAAAAAAATGTGAAATGTCAGTAGTCTACTAAGCAATTTAAGTCAATATTTTACAACAAAATAATCATAAATATACAAATAAAGACTAAAGATGATATTTTAAAGCCACAACACACCAATGCTATATTGAGTACTCCACGAAAAATTTTACTATATATAAAAAGTCAATTTTAAGATAGAATTTTAAATAAATTATATTGTGTTCACGTTTTTTGCTTTCCTTCGTAATCGCTTTTGTTGTTTCTCATCATCATTAATAAGTTTCTTCATAGAATGTTTACTTTCACTATACTTATTACAAATATTTGTATTTTAATCATTGTTTATTTCTAAACGTATTATTTTTAGGATTGCATTTTAAATAAATTATACTATTTTTTTTTCCAAATATTTTTTTTTTTTTTGATTTTTTGATAAAAGAAAACTTATTTTATATTTTATTTTTATCTACTTTTGTAAGTAAATGGTGGATCTAATAATGGTAGACCCTAAATACAACTAGCATCCATTATTCTACGCATTTAAAACTTTTAAATCTGTCATAAGCTGAACACTTATTAGTATTATCCCCCCCCCCCCCCCCTCCCCACTTTTTTCACTATTAAAAACCAAAAAAAAAACAAAACCCAAAAAAAAAAAAAAAATTTTTCTTTAAAAAACACTTTTTTTTTTTTTTTTTAAAATATCCCTTTCTTTTATTAATTTTTTTTGTTTTTTCTAAAAAAATAAAATTTTAACAACGATTTTTCACAAAAAACTTTGGTAACAACAAATTAATGTAATCTAATTCGTACAATAAAGTATATTATAGAAACACAAATAATTAGAGTAAAAGTAGAAAATAACTTGTCATACACATAATAATTTAATACATACTGGACTGCTTACAAATGTAAAATTTGTAATATTTTATTGTCTGAATGTAAAATGTAATCACACAATTTAAAAATTACTGAATCTTTATTTTCTTCTAATAAAAACCAGTCGAAGAATACATTTATGCAATAATAAATTACAGCATAAACATTTAAAAAACAGAAAATAACTTCTTAGTATATATATATTGCCCAAAAGTGTAATAGTTCTCTTTGCCTTTGCAAAAATGTACACAATGTCACAATCAATATGTGCAGAAAAAGAATTAACAATGATAAACGTGAGAGAAAATCTAAAATTAATAAATGTGAATGTTAAGTAATCTATTGGTAAAAGAAAAAAATAGACTAATTAATAAGATATTATTAAGATGGAGTAGGAGTGGTTCTCTGTGCTAAAGTAATAGTATACCATTGTCATAAGTATGTATTAGGAATAAACTTAATCATTTTAGCTTCAGGGATAAAGGAAAAAATACCAAAGAGAAACAATATGTTAAAGATGGAGTTTAACATAAGTATATATATTGATCATAATCATAAACACAATTCATGAATGATGCTGATTCATGATTTATTTGGCATTTGCAACACTGTTTTTAACCATATTTGAGGCAAACATTTTTTCAACAATATTCCACCAATTTTCTTAAGTGGTAGTGTCCATTTCTTAAGATAATTTTTATAACATAAATGGGTTCTGTCTCTTCCACATCAGGTTGACATAACATACTTTGTTTGTGAAGATTGTTAATGTTTATTCACTTCATATGCCCATTCTATATAAGGTGTGGTTTATAACATTAGATTCATTAACATCACATCCACCAAATTCAATAATCCTATTAGTCTTATGATCTTGGCATCATGTTTTCAGAATTATATGGGCCATCCTTCAAAGAAAACTTTGCAATACTTTTATGTTTCTTCCAATAAAGCATCAGCATTTTGCTCTTTCTTAAAAAAAATAGCTGATTAAAAATCCTATATGCAAATAATTATACCAGAGTACTGATTTATTTAATTTGTCCTCCTATTCAATATGTCTGCAGCTGATTATAATAAATATTATATTTTAGCACTTTAAAAATCTTAGTAATAAAATTTAAAATATGATATAGTTTATTAATTTGTAAAAAAACATTATAGAATACACTAATTTCTTTCTAAATTTTATTTACTTTCAGTCTATATACAATATATATGATTTCCTTTTAACTAAATTTCATGATTCGGATTTTGGATTTCTAAATACAATTAGAGCAGATGAAACTTTGTAGCACTTGTTTGTATATTCTACATTAACCGTCAAATTTTATGGGCATTATTAAGGGCACTTTTATTTACAACTTGAGCTGAAATTATTTTATAAAAAATGTACATAAAATCTATGATTCCCTTAATATATATCTATATATTAGAAAGGATTTGAACTTAGACTTTCAAGCTCCCTAAAAATATCCACTCCATCTTAGACAACTAATACACAAAACCACATACATGTGAAAAAAATAAATTATCTCCAATATACATATTTCATGGTGAACCGGCACTCATCACTTGGTCCAGATCATCATCTCTCAAACATATATATTATCAGTGCTCAGTTTATATTAAGATAGTAAATTTTCAAGCATTAATGGGTAGGCTTCAATCTTCTCACACTCCAACTCTTCAGTTATCCATATCATTGAAAATCTGATAATGGAATGTGCAAAGCCCTTGTTGATGCCAATATTATTGTCATATCAATATTAACTTCACTCTGACTTCTCATATATAGGATCTTAATATGTCCATTTAAATATATAGAAGAGTGATGGGAAGAATATAGGCTGAATATGTAAGGTTTAAATACAAGTATATGATAATTACAAGAATATGATTTGGATGGCTGATGAGTTGGAGTGTGGAGAAGATTGTAGTCTGACCCAATAATATTTGAAGATTTGATATCTTAATATAACATAACACTAATTATATATGTGTGAGAGAGATGATGATCTGGACCAAATAATGAGTTCGGGTTCAACACAATATATATATATATTGGAGATCATTTATCTTTTTCACATGTATGTGGTCATGTGCATCGGTTGTATAAGATGATGTGGATAAATGTAGGAAGCTTGAAAGTCTGAGTTCAAGTCCCTTCTAATTACATTATCTTCGGTATTGACAATAAATTTATATTTAGAATATTTTATATATATATAAATGTAATTATATATACTCATGAGCAGGAATAAATATATTAAATTTTATAAATTTTACTTTTTAATCAATTAATGCATGTAATGTATACTTTTTCTATCAGTATATATGATATATAATTATACTAATGCATGTAATGTATATATATAAGATGCATTTATTTTGCATATATAATTTTCATTCATAAAATATGATAGAAATATAATGTGATATAATGTTTATACTTTTTTCTACTATACTTCTTGATAGAATGTTACAAAAAATATTTTGCTTTATATTGGTCTATGTAAAGTATATTTTTCTTTTTATTTAAATATAACATCTAGGCTTGTTCTGTTTCACTATTATGGTTTTCATTATTCTTGGCTACTATTTCTTTTAAATAATGGCATTTTGTTTTCATTTTCTATCAGCTTAATTTGAAATTTTAATAGCGCATTCTTTAGAAAAATTACTATTACCTGTAATGATTTATTTTGCCTTAATTTAACATAGCCTTACGCATTTTCTTAGTTTTTTAAATATTTAGTTTAGAAAGTTTAAGATCATGAAATGGATTATTAATTAATCTTACTTTGCAAGTGTAAAACATAAAATTGATAAATCAGAGCTTCAATTTCTTTAGTATAACTTGTATTGTTTATAATATTTTGATTTACCATCTATTCAAAATCTTATTAACAATAAAAAAAAATTGGTTTTAATTTTTCATTTGCTTAATCTGAAAAATATAATATTAAGAAGTTATCTATTTATTTAGCTGTATGGTGGTATCAGCACTCCAAAATTCTACATCAACAGTTCTTAACCAAACCAGAACTCCCTTGTACATTTGACCTTCTTGCAAATAGGGAACATGGTTTGTGGTCTTCCACACTCACAGTTTGGAGAGTCTATAAATCCAACTTATGCAACATATAACCACATTTACAGTGGCCAATCTGATTTTGTTAATCTTTGACCAATATTTTCTTGGAGGGAAATTCAGATTATCAGAGGATATTGTGATTATTTATGACAGAGTTATTCCAGTCATGGAGTCACATGCTGTTGATATCCAATGTAAGAAACTGCCTAGAATTACCAGTAAATCAGAAAGCCTGCCTTAATGTTAGCATCATGTTTGGAGGGACTACTTATACTAAGTAGTGTGATATATTCTACCATATATTTTGCATATTCTATTTTTTTCTAGAGTTTGTTCAGGAGATTTTAGGGTTATAAAACTATTATTAATCAATATACTTTACAAATATAAAATAGAAGTTTGATTGATTAGAAGCATAATATAATTTATGTATATATGAAGAAATAATTTTCAAATGTATATTGGAATATTATTATTATTATTATTATTATTATTATTATTATTATTATTATTATTATTATTATTATTATTATTATTATTATTATTATTATTATTATTATTATTATTATTATTATTATTATTATTATTATTATTATTATTATTATTATTATTATTACTATTATTATTATTAATAATAATAATATACATTTAACAACTATTTATGGAGTTATTAAAATTACAAAGAATTATATATATATATTCATGGTATTATTTCCAGGGAAGTTTTCATGTAGTAAAAATCTAACAACTAAATAGCTGACATTTCAGAACAATAACAAGTACTGTCTTCAGAACTTCTTCTTTCTCAAATCATAAGAATGTCTTTAGTGACATTTAAAATCGTTATTTTTTTTTACTTTTGGTATTTCCTCCTCATATTCAATTTCTATAGAATGAGTAGTTTTGAAAAGTATTTTATTTTCCAATAGCATTTTCTAAATATTGTTAATTTTCTTCAATTCACACTTTTCATTTATGCTCATGACCCTTTTAAAAATCTTTATAGCTTCCCTTAAAGTCTCTGACCATATTATTCAATTTTTGCCAGAATATATGTTTTATTAAAATTGATGTCATGGTAGATTAATTTAATGTGTGACTAAATGGCTGATGAATTGGATTTTTCTCTAACTTCCAAAATGTGTTTTTTCTTTCTTGTACTCATTCTCAGATTGGTCTATCCAATGTATGAATGTGCACAAACTCTAGATGGAATTTCATATATACCATGATACTCCAAAAAATTTATCTTTAGGGTGTGGAAATGTGTCATTATTTTTTAAATGTAGTTTAAACTGTGTGGATATTAGTTTTTCTTTAAAACATTATAAATTTTATCAGTTGTTCTCTTTATATATGGCAGAACTGTCTTAATTTCTGAAATATCACAATCTTTTTCTCTGTTATATGACCAAGTCCTATTAATAACGCTGTGATCAAAACAACCATGAAAAAGCATTTTTTAGTAGGAGAGACACTTTGTTGAAAATGGCTGTCATCAGTAAGACTCTTAGTTTTAGATTTTTAGTACATGGAAACTCCCAAAAATAATACTGTGAATTCATCATTTATCTGTGAGAATATTAAAATTAATATATATAATAACGTTTCCATACTCTGCCATTTAAAATATTAATGTAAAATAATACTCATATAGATTTTTTAAATATAAATTTTTAACAATATTTATTGTACCAAGTATCCTTTGGACTTTTACATATCATACTCATAGTTAGCCTGTATATGGAAAATGTATGTTATAAAACAAATTTATCAATCTCATACAAATGTATAAAAAAAATAACAACTTGCCACCTATATCATTGCATAGAAACAAACTAATAACAATCTCATCACTATGCAGTATTTTATTCTGAAACTAAGTCAAATGCTACTGCTGATATATCATTAGACTCCCACCCCTACTTACATTGCACATTAGTATATAATATTTCAAATATAAATGCTTAATTTTATTTAAGAGTGAAAAAAATCAGAACGTTTGAAAAAAGCATACTTACATATATATATATTGTTAAAAGAAGGTTGCCTTGACAACAGTTTAAAATTGCTGATTGTTACTGATATTGGGATTGTCTAAGTGTTGACTGGCTTTTAATGATATATATAGTATGCTAACGACTAAACTCCATAAAGTTAATTATTATGTAAATAATTACAGGATGTAATTAATAAAATTGTAAACAGGAATTGAAATCAAAAAGGAAAAATTAAAACACTTTATATATAATATCTTGATTATCTACCACTCTTAATAATATAAAAATACTATAAGAGAGAATAAGAAAATATATTAAATTGAGTAAATCTAGTATACTTTTGACGCGTGTGCGTTCTGTTAATTAAAAATATACTCTCTATTATAGTATTTTCATATTATATATATATAGAGAGAGAGCATAAATAAAAATGTTAAAAGATTACATATTTATGTAATACTTAATATATATTATAATACTATATTCTATTTATTACATATTAAGTTTTCTAGTTTTTCTAAAATAACTTGTTTGGTTATTTTTTATAATCATTAAACTATTATGAAAATTAAATACTTACCAACGCTATACTAATAATGATAAATAAAATAGAAAGTCACACATCATTAAATTACTAGCTAGAAAACAAATTTTACTAAAATTGTCTCACGATGATGGTGAACCACGATCATATGAGTATTTTAGATAAAATCGTTTTTTAGCTAGTATTTTTATGATATATGATTTTCCATTTTAAAAATTTATGTACAGATTATTTTATCAATACTACTATATTGTAAATACCGACCCTTAAGATGTCATTAAAGGGTATTTGAACACAGACTTTCAAGTTCCTTCAACTATCCATTTCATTTTATATAACCGGTACACATGACCACATATATGTAAAAAAAAAAAAAAATCTCCAATATATGTATTTTGTGCTGAACCAGTACTCATCAGTTGGTCCAGACCATCATCTCCCACACAACACACACACACACACATATATATATAATCAGTGCTCAGTTTATTCAATCTTTCCCACCCTCCAGAGTATACTGAATAGGTTTATTTTAAGTTTATATATATTATAGCTTAATTTTACCTAGAATTTATTTTTTTAACTTTAAAATTATTTATATTTTCTTTGAGCTGTCCCAAATGCTTGCTACTTTTAGAAAAAATATTGCTAAATAACACATAATTTATTTATACTTAGATCATGAATAATGCTTTGTCTTCATTTCTCCCAATTAATATTATTGTGCTGGAAAATTCTCTGCATGTTTTATATATTTTTAATATTTATCAAAGATTGCCATCTTCCATATAATTTGCCAATCGTTAGCAATAAGGCTATCATAACTCAGAAAACAGAAAGAAAAAAAAGAGGCAAAAAAAAAAAATAATAAACTGAATTTTGTGTTTTTTGTGAAAACGAAATCCTGTAAAATCTAATTATTTCACAATACATAATTACATTAAAATATATTCATGTGATAGATCTTATTCCTAAAGCAAATGTTTCTTCCTAAAATATGTCAACATCTTATCTAATTATGGTTCTCTACTGTATCCTGTCTTCATACTCTCTCCTTCTCTTCAGTGTATATTTAGACAATGTGTGGAGTTTTAAAATAGTTTGTCATTTCAGTTTATTTTTTATGTTTAATAATAATATAACATTCATTTTAATTGTTGGGATTGTTAAATTTACTTAAACTCACATACACTTTAAGAGAGGCAAACTATCAAAGACCTTCTATTCTTCTTTCAGTGGTGAAGAAATAAATAATTACAAAATTAATTAAACGTTAGATGAGAAGATTATGATATTTTTCCTTTGCTTTATTTTCGAACAATATCCATTTACTGATCAAAAATTAAACAGCTAATTGTTTTGGTTTTGGACTGGCTATCTAAAAGTAAATATCATAAATTAACATATAATTTAAAAATAAATCCAAGATTTAACCCGAGTCTGTGTGCAGCTAAACAAGATAACTATTTAATTAGTGATTAGTAAATTGGTATCTGGTTATTCTTAACCAGAATATGAATTAAATAAGCAAAATGATTGAAAATACTTAATAAGAAAAGTTGATTAATAGGGTAAATACTATCTTTTTTTTTATTGTTATTCAATGGTATGTTGAAGATATATGCATACATTAGATTTTTAAACTTTTATCTAACTTTTTGATATATAAAAATATGTAAACAATTAGTTGATAGATCTCCAAAATGCTACTTATATTTTAACATCTCTAGTTAAATATAATTTATGATGGAATAAAAAGGCTTTATATGAATGTAGATTAGATATTAATCTTTTAGTAGAATAAATGTTAACTCTTCCCTTAAACATTTTTTAACAGCTTCTAAAGGCAAATTTGCTAGCATTTTGTTTTTTTTTTTATTTTATTTTAATAAGTAAATCTTTATTTTTCATAACATTATTATATTTTTTTAAACTATTTATTAAAATGTAAGTTTAAACATAAAATTTTTTTAAAAATATTATTATAACTTTGTAAATAAATTATAAACAAAATATATTATCAGAAAAGTATACTTTTCTCT